>JAHLJZ010000135.1:0-42290 GCA_025602915.1 Paraphysoderma sedebokerense
AAGCACCGCACTGCTGTTGAAAATTATCGCATACGAAAATTTAGCAATTGCGCAGTATAGCTAATCTTGAAGAGCTGACCTCAATGGATCCAAAAATATCCACGGAAGGAGCACCCACCACAAAGGTTCAAACCGTCGTCCACCTGGTGTATGCATATGGTCTTCGCCCTTCGAGCGTTGATCCTAAGCATAATTGTGCCCAGCGTGGGTTATTACCCGGCGTGCTCTAATTTGGACCCTGACGGCACGCGGTTCCAAGAATTGCGAGTTGGTAGAGATTTCACTTTAAGCATTACTGGCATTTTGATCAGATTTAACGACTTTGTGTAAGCAGGTGTATTATGGAATTAGCTTTGACTTTGATACAATTTCAAAACTGAGGAAGCAGCAGGTCGGGTCGAGAAAGTTTAACTAAAATATGTCTATTGTTTCAAAGCTAAATTAGATGACCAGACATGACCAGACTCTATATCGAGCAATCACACAAAGATACGATAACAGTCATCTATTTAGCTTATTTTACATTAAAGGACCGCAGTAAATGTGATAAACATGGATGAAAAGGGAAAAACAATTCCATATGATACAATTCATGAGATGCCGTTCCCATCGACGACAGACAGAACACATATTCAAATCAACTAATTACTTAAGACTTCTGGGTCTGATCTTTTGATTTTTCTTCTGTTTCAACATCTTCAACTTGCTTTTCTCTCATTGGCAATCCAAATTCAACTCTTTGGGCATCAGTAAGAATAGAAGAAAAGGTGGGAACCATCCAAATCAACGCCAAGGGAATGAATCCGAGACCAAGGTGAATCCAGTTCACTGGTTCCAAGCCATCCCACTTGGTTCCGTCAAGACCGTTGGCATCAAGGAGAGGTTTTGACCAGACAACAGGCAATTGACTGGAAGCGAGTATTTGTTAGCAAGCTGTATTTTGATGCACCAATTAAGTAAATCAAACACTCACGCGACAGTTAAGTTAGACAAGGACATGAGAAGTGCAAAAAATGTATTTTCCTATAAATGAAGAGTTAGAACAACATTCTAAGTAGATCTCTGAACAGAGACTTGAGCTAACCATATTGGGTGGGCACACTTGGGCAGCAAGAACCAAGAAAGGCATAGAGTTGAATCGATCAATGATGTTATCAGCGCACGAGACAAGAATCAAGAAAGGGACATCGGGGATCCCAATAACAGTGTTCCAGCGTTTAATAATAACTGCAATTGAACTCGATTAGCTGTTGTATACAGGGATATTTGATAAACAAAGACACATACCGATATTCATAAATCTCATGGCGACAGCACCCAATTGGGAAAAGAAGAACAGTTTGCGATACGAAACGCCGGTAAGGAATCGACCATCTTTTTTAGAGCATATGATTAGTCGGACCCATAAAAAAAGGGAAGATATAAGGCACTTACAAAGCATGGTTCCGATGATAAAGAAAACGTAGGAAATCATATCGATGTAACCCTGAATATCCGGAGTAATATGAAGTTCTCCTTCCAAAAATTGACTCTGATAAATTGTTGGTCGAGATTAGGTGTTAGATTGTTACTTAATCTAGCCCTGGGAGATGATATTTACATACCCAAGGTTGACTCTGAGCAATTCTGGATGCATTAGCGATGTAAACCCAAAGCATAGGCTTAAGTACTTGAGGAGTAAATAATAGGGTTTTCACAACTTTCCAGAGATTAAAGACGATGGGTTTGAGGGCTATGCGAACATTTGATCGACGTTCATTGTAGAACAAAGTGAGGACGAAAACCATTGCCGGGAACAATAACATATATCGGAAGTACCACCGTAGTGGTTCAGTTGGAAGGATAGCAGTCTTAAGCCAGTCGTTGTATTGTTCCTTGGTTATTTTTCCATCTTCGAGCTCTGCCCTCTTGTCACTTAGTGGAGCTAGGTATGCGTTTGCGAGATTACCACCGGTCTAAATCAAGAAGGGATTAACAATGTGACATCATACAACCCATTAATCAGTTAGAAAGGATACTTACCACAGTACTGATAATTGATCCGACACCAAGAGATACCCAAGAAAGAGCTCTGATTGTACCCAAGCGCTTAGTGCGAAGTCATTCCACAACGTTTTTAAAGAACAACGTACTGAAGATCAGCGGAATTGCCGTCACCCCCTTCTCGGCCACTTTTTACGACGATACCGTCTACCAATACATCCTGAAAACGAAGGAAGAGTCAGCGCTGTTCCCATATATTATACATTGAAAATCTTTACAAACCGAGCATGCACCGCCAAGTTGGATTAAAGTACCGAAAGCAACAAACGATCCGAAACTGGGGACACCACCGTCAAAAGAGCAGCTGAAAACCCAGTGTTAATATCTGTAATCTTTTTGACCGAGACGATGCTGAAGAAATTCACACTTACGCTAAAAACCCAACGACTCCCAATAGAGAGGCCAACAAAAGGTATGGTTTTGAGTGTCTATTCAACGATGCACATTAGTTTACCGCCAACCCGACAACAGGGCCACACAAAACTTTGCATACCGGCGTAAAATTGGTATGTTGTCAAAAATAAGACCGTAGACGACTTTGAGTGACCTGGAAGATTCTTATTAAGAAAACGGAGCGGGCGCTGGAGTGACTAGATAAAATCTAACTCACCAAGGCAACTGAGCGGCTTTCTGGCCGGCCTCGGCATCGGATGGTTTTACTTTGTAATAGTATTTTCCGAACCAAGCGTAACTCAGATCCTGCAAACAGTTAACAAATTAGCTTCTGGCTGTAGGGGGCGTTCGATATAGCGAGATCTTAACATACAACGTAAGCTCTAAGACCTGTAGGCGCAAAGAAGAAAGATTTGCTATTAGCAAGGGCAACTCGACCGGACGTTCAGATTAGTGGGCCCAAGTACCTTGGAATGTATAACATGCAATAACCAGCAGCAAGACCATAAGGCCATACTCGTTCTTTGCTTTTCGGAAGAACCGAACGAGTTCCATAGGGACCCTCAATGGGTACGTTACAGCTTTCAAAACTTTGTCTATGCCCGCCATGATTCTAGAGAAACGTTTAATGAAGAGCGGACGGGAGGGATGCAATCAGAGTTCCATCCGAGGGGACAGCCTTATATTTCAGAGGAATTCAGCAGAAGCAAGGGCCATGGCGGGGCGACGTCTTCTGAGAGGCAGCAAGATCACTCGCGGTGGCATAAAGACGGCATCGCGTGCGTGGTCCTGCGCGGCCATAATGAAATCAATGCGACTCCGTGTCCCGCCCAACGCTGACTTCCTCGCCGCCAAAATATCTGCCCTCGTCACAATTTGTCAAAATCACCTTCGTTGCCCGCTTTATCACAGCACCTCAAAGCACCCTGTCGTTTCCGTCGTTGCCTTGTCACATCGCAAGGGCCTGAAATCGCTATTACCGCTCCTTCCATCATGCCCCATTCATCTGGCTTGTCCTTATCATTCGGCGACATTATGTCAGCTTGAGTTGAAAGTTAAAGATTATTCGGAACAGCCAATTCGAATGATCGATAGAAACATCGCCATAGACTGCCCATGGAATTTTGGAATCACATTATCCAGATTCTGCATGGAGGAATATTGTAACTTGCATGGACTCGCAATCGCGATGTTTCACAGAAGTTTATTAACATTCATGCAGTTAAAGTCCAGCGGCCCACCTGAGTTCTCAACTGTCCTGAACTTTGACATCATTTCTCTTAGGCGTATGTTACTTTGTAGCTTATTCTGTGGACCTTAACCAAAAGTTTGCTAAACGAGAAGCAACGAAAGTCCAAATAACTTTCACACTAAATGATCATAAGGCAGAAAAAGCAAGATTCTGTTCAGTAGAAATCAATTAGCTGCTTTATGAGTAGTATCTGAGTTATATATGAACTTTGGTAACTAAATTAATACGACATATACGAACTTAGATTGATGGGTGTTTGAAATCATTTGAAACCATCCAGGTTACAATCTGCCCATCAACAATGTTATTCATGAGCATAGCAAGAGATGAGAAGAGATTTTGCCACTTTTAAATCATTACAGGTTTGAGACGCTCTGTCACTGGATGTTTCTTAACTCAATGACAAAGAATCATTTGTGAAGTAGCAAGTTCAATACAATTGGTTTCCGCGCCAAGTTAACGATTCAGGCTGAAGGACTCATTAATATTCCCACGCAATATTTTATTTCTCTGCCAATTTACTTCGGTATACCTATTGAACATTCATAGTTGAATTCCATTGTTTCCCTCATCTTTCAATCAACAAATTTATAGTAGTTTATAACCAACATTCAGTCATTTGCATACACTCTCTCCAATCACACCCTTCAGGATCATTAGGATCACCACCCCATCTACTCTTATGGCACTCACTTTTTTCATCTACGGTTTTACATTGAATTTGCTTATTTTGGAACTCAATGTTGCAGAACTTGAGTTTAATCGATTCTTGATACGACGGAAGAACTTGAATAGCGTGGTAAGACGAATCAATTGGCATCAGTAGTTGACTTTGGCAATAAAAATTAAAATTCAGTCACGGTTAGTTTTCAACGTTGGGACTTGTATCCTAATTTGTTATAGATGTAGAATACTAGATATCAAGCAATCAAACACAAAAGTACATACGTCGAATTAGTGGTAACATGACATACTGGTCCTCTTTTAGAATTACAATAGATGTGCATACTCCATTTTAATTGCTCAGCTTGTACAAAGCCAAGTAATGCTAAGAGACTAATAATCAGAATAACTGGTTTCAACTTTGAATTACCGTAAATAAGAATTGTTAGTGGGTTGATCTGTCCATGTCATTTCCCGGCTAAACCTTATATCGAATACCAGTTAAACGTACCTCCATTTCTTAACTTTTTATTTATGTGTTGTTGGTCCAGAGCTAGAATCTGAGATGTAAAGTATACATAGAGTCCGGAACGGGTTACATATATCCAACTTTTTTTCGGTTTCTAGTTTGAAACATATGAAAGTGGACTGGCGTTTGCAACATGGATTAATGTCGAATAATAGAAGGGTAAATGTAATTAGCAAATAAACTTGTGTATCGCCAGGACACTATTATATTGGGGCACTAAGCCTTTCCATATCCGAGGCATCTAAATTGTGTTGCCGATCTCTCACTGTTCCTTTAGTACGAACATGTAACAGGGTGACATTATGTTGGATGTTTCATTTTGAAGTAATGTCTTCTAATTGATAAATCTTTAATCATTCAATCTGTACATATATAAACACTTCAATGGTAACTGTGGTGGGCATATAACTCGTCTCTCCCCTGACTGTTTCACCGCTTTAACAACGTACAACCTACACCATCCATTGCTCAAACGACAATTTCACTCACTAATTTCTCGATCATCCCTTTATTTCTATACTTCACTCTAACACTATTTAAATAATCCTTTACGATTTGAGGATAAACCAATGATGTAGTGGCGAGGACGTCACACGCTGCGTTCTGCAATAGAATTCCGTACGAAAGCAAATAAAACATGAATATCGAAACCAATCAAGCGCCAACATTGAAGTAAAAACAAACTAACCGCGACATCCTCTCTCGTATCATCTACATGCACGACAACCATCTTTGTAATTTCCTTACCATGAACATCGTCCAACTTGAGCTTCTCTTCATTCTTTTTAAGGTAAGTTAACAAACCGATTAAGGTGCGACAAGCCTGAATTCGAATGGCATCTAATGAATCGTCAAGACGCGAGAGAACTTCGGGGTAAACTTCTTTGAGGTGATTTTCTAAGGTATGGAGGTAGACAAAATGATTTAATATTGGGGAAAATTCATTGAATAACACAACGTTGAAGATTAGGAGAAATAAAAATTACCATCAAAACTAGCCTGACCATTTTCGATTTCCAATTCGAACCATTTTTTTAAAACTCTTAAGCAAGCGACTCTTGTGATAGCTTCATCGTCCTCAATAGATCCTATCAACACTTTCAGAAACCGTTTCCTCAAGCTTTCTTTCTTGCCATTTATTTCATACTCGTGTTCAAACGAATCAGTAGTTATCAAACAATTCAGAGTCAAGTTTGCTTCGCTTTTATCTGATGATGCAAACGAGAGTTTTGGAACAGGCGGGACCGACAATCCAGATAAAGATGTCAAACTGAGAGACACAGCCGAAGACGACAAAGCAAACGAGGTAGGTTCAAAGCAGCCGAACAAAACCTCCAAACATTGGAAACAACGGAGGCGTGTCACTGTATTATGGGGACCTGCTTTCCAAGTTGCAAGTGGAACAAATACATTTTGAAGAAGTGCGAGAAGGTGAGGAGATAATGACGAAGGCGACGTTGACGTTGAATGAGAAGGGGCAGAGGAAGAAGAGGCAAACAAGTACAGAATTTGGAATAAAGTGTTGAGGAGGCTGGACGAATTAGTGAAAGTTAGAGAAAATGCGATCATCGGAATAACAATTGAAATTGAAGAGTAGAAGGATCAATGACAAACCATAATCTAACTTCCCACTCTTTTTCTTTTTCCTTGTCCTCTTCACTCCTGGTCCCATTCAGCTCGCTCCTCAAAGCAACCTGTAATACCGTTATCACCTGATTCAGATTACTTCTCAAAACATCTGCCCCGCATTGTACCAATACGGTAGACAATACAATCGGCTCATTAGAGTACCGATTCCATGATTGCATAGAATTAGATTCTAAGAGGGTTTGAAGATATAGCGGAGTGTAGGTGTTATACAAAGGTTGCAAGGATAATGTCGGCAAATTGGACGGCAAAGAGAGAGTAGTTTCGGTTATTGTCGTCTTCACAGTGCGACCGGATTTTACAACACTTTCTGATAATATGTCGGCAGCCTCTGAAACTTTTGACTGTATGATTTTCGTAGCATCTTTTACATCTTTAAGCATAGACTCCATAAAGGAGAAAGCAGTACCTGATGTTGACTTGACGTTTGCAATCGTTCCGTTCGCGAACTGATGAAGTCGTTCTATAGTTTCGTTCAGCAGAATTGTAAACGATTCACACTGGCGGATTATCAAATTCATGAAGAGGGAGGACTGATTCAATATCTGCATATGTAGATGCGCCATGTTTGAAGCAGACCGTGACGGAAGTGAAGATATGATTGCCTGGACAGATGTGGACGTAGAAGAGACAAGCTTCGAAGTGAAATTGATTACCGAGATGAGATTGTTGATGAAGGGGTCAGACTCTGCCTCCGAAATCAGCAGCCGGGAGCTCTCTGGCTTTGAAGTGACATTGGTAGATTCAGCACCATTATCATGCTGGTCGAGGGATGTAGGCTGCGGATCAGTTGATGTTTCGCTAATGCGTAAGTCAACGACTTCCGTTGAGCTTTCTACAACCTGTACAGAGGAATCGGATTTTACTGCACCATCTCGATTCAGCCCAACTGTATTAAAAGTTTTGGGCCTCTTAGTCGCACGGTGTTTCTTTTTGCGTTTTGCACTCACAACTGATGGAACTGATGGAACTGATGGCGGAGTCACGACAATCATTGGAGTAGGAGGCTTCGAAATTACTGATGTCGATCTATCGCCATGACTAGTCAGAATGAAAGGCTTCGAATATTGATAAAGGAACGTGGTGGCAGAAGCAACTATTAAGAATGCAAGAACGAGTTGCACAAAAGACACGATATTATAAAGACGATAATCGCTGTGAAGAAACCAAATTCTCGTGGGCGAGCAATGGGGTCCTAGAGAAAAAGGATGTAGTCACTGAATTAGCGGAGGAAATGGAAGCTCTAACAAAGAATACCTTTCACATCTTTTTTAAGTTCTGTAGATCCTATTGGCATCGAGGGAACTTCGTTCGACATTGCATTAGTTGATTCTGTTTCAGCCCTCCCACTTTCATGAAAATCGGTTTCCAGTTTCTTGCCCTCACCACTATCACTCTCAAGCACAGTCGAATAAGTCGGTTCCATATTCAAACTTTCCTGGCTATAATCGTCCAAACTCTGAATCATTCTGTTCAATATCTCGTCTGCTTTACCTCCTTCCGCGACTCCAAGAAGGTTAGCACTGGGGGTATTTGGACGCTGCGGGGGAAGTTCCAATTCCGATTGAACTAAACTTGAAGAGTCATCATCTTTTGATGAATTTGTCTCCGAATGAATTTCGGCTTTCATAATATCATCCTCCTCGGATGAGGGAAGCGACGTATACCTGAGATTGGCTGAGCGACTGAGAAATTCTTTTCCACGGTCATTTGAAGAATGAAATCTCTCGAATACAGAGAACGATGGGGTAACCAGAGAAGCTGAGATATTGCTGGAGGAAACTAATCTTTCGGTCAGGGACGATGCTTTATCGACTTCCTTTTCTGCTTCGTCCTCGGACAACTCTGGTGTGGAAACGATATCGTAGTCATCAGAATCGATTTCGGACATCGTTGAATGTTGATTGTGCTTAGCTGAAGGTCTGAGATTCTCTGACAACGATGCTTGAAGTATTCCTAGCAGCCTTGTCCGCACAGGTGCTAAATTGGAAAGCACATTGAGTGGAATCGAATCGACAGAATTCGCGGCCTTGGGCAGAGCAGGTCCAGGAAAAGGAAATGCCACGCCCAGTGATGTCATCGCGGAAGAGCCTTTGGTCGCACAATTCTCTTTCTTTGCAAATTTCAATTTATCTCCGCAGAATGCAGTTGTTGCGGTAATATTTTGTACAGACGTCCAATTTCCCTAATTGAAACTCCTTTGGCCCTTTGTAGATGACAGATCACTACTGATGTCAGGGAGGAATGAGTGGATTTTAGATATTCGACAACTTCCTGAAACAAAGTTTAAATATACACTGCATTTGATGTTCGCCGCCAATAGATTTTTCCACCGAGATACCTGTCCGTACTCCGTATTGAGCTCTTCCCGGCCCACCATGATATTTTTCATATGAGATTTATTAGATACTTCCAAGAAAAGAAAACCACCCTTGCGGTGACGTAAAATGTAATCGCATGAAAGAGTGTAGCTTAATATTAAATATAAGCATATGGATTAAGGGAGTTTTATCCCCGGAATGGCCAAATCAATGAGGTCAGTTCTGTCGACTTTCGCGACATTTGTCTCCACCAGCGAAGAATACACATTAAAGGTTCCTCCATAACTCTGGCTACAACTGTCTTTTTCGCTTGGATTAATTCCTGTCTTCCATTTATTTAAAACGACAAAATATCCTAGTACCGCCATGTCTGTCCCCATTTACGGCATTGACAAAGAAATTAAAGCCAAAATTGAATCAAAACTCGATCCCGTGAGAGTTGAGGAAGGTTCGTTGCGCTACATTTGCTTTTTTCGAAACCTCGAATTTGCCCGCTAGGATAAATGGACTCAATTAACCATTACGTATTGCTCTTAAAAATTGTGAATTTTACATTAATTACCACAACGTGGTTGAATTCCCTTCATGAATAACTTACGAAAACCGTTCTTTAGTAAGACAATGGCTCGAATCTATTTTGAATGAAAAAATCACAGAACCAGACATGCAAGTTGCCCTCAAGGACGGTGTGAAGCTTGCAAAGTTAGTTTTTCCCTTCGCTCCGGCTGCATGTTGAAGTTGGCCTAAATTTTGAGTTCTGACAATTCGTATAGGCTCCTGAACAAAGCTATTCCCAATAGCTGCAAAGTACAAACGTCCGCTATGCCATTCAAACAAGTAAATATGACAAAATTATTGTCGCGGCCTTTCTTTCTTTGGCCTGGGACTTTACAAGCCCTGCCTATATCATTTACTTCTTGATTGCTGACGTTATTGTCGGAATGCAGATGGAAAATATCAACAGTTTTCTCAAAGGTGCCGAACAACTTGGATGCCCGAAGTTCGAATTATTCCAAACTATCGACCTCTTCGAAAATAAGAATTTTCCTCAAGTGATCGATGCATTATACAGCTTTTCCCGACATGCTGCCGCAAAGGGAATCAAATTGCCATTACTTGGTATGTTCGTGTGTCTAGTCTTCATTAGAGCTCCGGTAAAGCTAAGTCCATTATTCACCTTTAGGTCCGAAGTTAGCCGAGAAACATGTGCGTACATAATTGTATTCCGTATACATGGCCGCAAGTTCTAAAGAATTAATCTGACAATTTCGCTCCATATGACAGGAGGTTACTTTTACTGAAGAACAACTTAATGCTGGTAAGTTTGTTCATCCGGATATTTAGTGGTCGAACAGACACATCCACTTATTACCATCTCTATATAGGAAAATTTATCCCTAGTATGCAGAGCGGTTTTGCAGGTAGATTCGTGACTTAATTACTGATGTTGCCAAAGTGCTGAACTCACCGCTATCATCTTATTATTGCATTGAATACAGGTGGTGCTACACCTTCAGGAGTTGTGTATGGCGCTAGACGACAGATTTATGATCCTAAATTACGTAAGGATTCAATTAGCCTGTTACCTGATCGTGCATCATTTCTTAACTAAATATGTGGACTTAGCCGCTCCCATCGATGAAACTCCCTCGCAACAGTCAGGCAATAATCTTGGTGCAACACCGACCGGTGTTATTTTTGGAGCAAGACGTGAAATCGGTGAGTTGAAATTCCTTTGTTTCTTTTTGCTTTTGCTTTCATATCTTTTGTACGGTGTTTTCCGTTCTCTTGTTACATGTTAAATTTCAGTTATGCCTTCCACTAACCTTTACTGTTTCAGGTGGTGTCGATCCCGGAAAGGTGAAGAATTAAATAATCATTCCTTCACCACAATTTTGCTTCTGATTCTTTACAGTTGCAACAATCATTTTGATGCTTATGTTAACCAAATCAAAACCAATATGATGTAATTAAAAATTGCTTCGAATGTTTTACATTTGTTCGGTTTTTTCTTGGTCGTGTCCTTTTTGTCTTGTGTTTTTGTTTTATTTATTCGTTCGTGTTATGGATGTGTCATCGCCGTAATAGGGCCCTGAAGTTTGATTTACTTCGATTCCGTTTATCAGTAACAGTTATTCAGTGATTCGAATCTCAATTTCTCTATTCAAAATCAGTTATATTCGTATCGTTGTGAGTCGTTGTGTGGCTATATGACGTGTCTAGAGTTTCAATAGTGAATTGTCAATTGACAGTTGAAAGGCGGAACTAAGACTGTGGTATTGGCATATGAAAACATACCAGTTGTTTGTATTTATTGGTTATATAAACAGGTTATGCAGAGTTAAAATACGAAGAATATATCTCATTGCTATGCTTTCAAACTTTATTCGACTGCATTTGTATTCAGAGCCGAATGACTACACCCAAGCATTTCTAGCTCTTATGACAATCTAACGGATTTCACTAGTCTAATATTTTCCTTTTCTTTTCCATTCCACTGCCTTCCTCTTCTTCTTCCTCCTCTTCATCACTCACTTTTTCTGCTAAGACAGCCTTAGGCTGTGTCTTCTTGTAAGCTGGTGCAATCCAATACGGATCTTCTGCAGCTGCCTGAGCGTGACGCAGAATGGCTTCGCGAGGATCCTCCTCTCGTGAAGTATCTTTTATAATGGACTTCATCATAATCTGAAGTTCATTCGTTCCAATCTGACCGCCACGACCGGGACCAGTGATTGGTCGTTCTGCAAAAAAGGTGGCGTCAGTAAGTATGGTATATCATTTACAAATACTCGAAAGATATATCCAACAACTGATAAACCAATAATGTCAGCTGACATTTCGAAAGCGAAGAGCGACAAACCTGGCATCCGACTGGCGACAGGATCTTTTCTTAGTTTATCTCGTTTCCTCTTCGTCATCTTGTTGCTAGCACCGCTCAATGTAGCAGTCTCTTTGAACATAGGTAAAGCGTGTGGAGTGATAATTGTACCGACTTTCCCTTCCGTATCGTCCATTTCATCAATATGTCGAACCTTTCGACCCTTAGAGACGCATAATTTTGCTCCTCGAACTGAGACATGGGGGTCGTAGAATACGTGGACATGACCTGCGCCGGTGCCGACCAAAATCTGTCGTCGGAAGTAAAGGGAATAAAATGCCCATTTTAGAAAGAGTTTATGTAGTGTAACTTGTGAGAGGCAAGATAGAGTCAACAGCGCACCTGATTGATCTTTGAATGCCATAGGACCTTGACGGCACTACTGTTTCCAATTCCAATACTTGATTTTACTTCCATGGTATTTCGATCAAGCAACACTAATCTTCCCTCTCCTTCATTTTTCTTGACCGATGTTCCTGCAATAACAATTTTTTCGTCCGGTGATAAGGCAACATTGGACTGAGGGAACAACGTGGGAAGTTGAGACGCAGTCGAAAGTGCTTTGGTGAATTTGCGGATGTCGAAAACTGGAAGGCAATATCAGAAAGTTGAAATGGAGAATAATGAATTCTGAAAGCAAGAGAGCAATAATACCTTTCACTGTGTCATCACCACCGCGAGAAATAATGCTGTAACAATTTTTACTCATTATCAGACTGGATGTTTCGCTCCCACTCATATGAGCATTTTCTAAGTCCTACGAAAATTGCATAGATCCGGATTAATTCATTGATCCTTGATGCTTAGATGCTAGAGACATTAATACCATTGAAGCTTTATTGTACGGCCCGTTCGAATTCCAGATTCGAATGGAACCATCCTGGGCTGCACCGACTATCATTTTCCCGTCAGGTGAATAAGTGACAGCAGTGACTGGCGTTCGAGCTTGGGCTCCACGAGCCCCCGATCCCGCTTTGTAAACTATGACTTGAGTCTGTCTCCGTTTATTGTGAACATCCCATATCCTGTATTGAAAGTTAGACTACGAGCGAAGCTGGAAAATATCAGCTGGTAAGAGTTCAGTACCGAATTGTGCTGTCAGCGGCAGCGGATACGAATGTTTGTTTGTTAAAGGGATGCCAACGAAGCTGACTGACAGCGCCGACATGACCACTAGATGAAAGAGCATTAAGGCGAAAATCACACTACTGTCGCAATGAAAGAACTTCAACAAACGCTGTATTCCTCGGATCTCTGATGTAAGGGTCACCTTTCATGTATTCTTCTCTAAAATCATAGGGATTTGTCAAAATCAAAAACACCGAGTTGGTTGAAGTAATGATACCCTACATCTGAGCGCCATCGCGATCGAATAATCGAGGTTGCATTGAATGTGTCGCTAAAAGAAACTGATCTCCACTGGTACTCCACTGCAAATCCAGTATCTAAGAAAGCATTTGAGTACAGAAGTACATGAATCAGAAGCGTATATCAATACGAACCTGATGCCCAGAAACCGGCTCGACACTGCGAAAGGGTCTCAATGAAGAATCCATTCCAGTGAAGTCCCAGAATTTGACAGTGTAATCGTAGCTCCCAGATATTATTCTTGTACCAGACGGATCCAAATCTAATGCAGATACCGTACGAGTATGACTTTGCAATCTTATTTCATGAGTGGTAGGGAGAATGTCGGATTCTGTTTCGTCTTCATATTCTTCTGATTCTGCGTCACTATCGTCCTGGGCTTGGGGTGGAGGCGGCCCGATTTCCTGTGAGCATTTTGTAAGTTAATCTATGTCTAACTAGACAACCATCGGTTGAGAATCAGCATACATGATCTTCATCATTATCAGAATCATGCGATTTTGTTGCTTTGGCCATTCCATCATGGATATTGTCTTTTTTATTTGAACTCGTACTTCCTTTCGTCTCGTCAGAGTCAACTCGCTTCGTCTTGTCAAACTTCGATTGAGTGTCCGCTGATTTTTGCTGCTTTCCAAAGGATGTCGGCAACATCATAGCTTTCAATCTCTCCCATTCATCTTGTCCTTGATTTGATGACGATGCTGCACTTTTCTTCTTGTTGGATGCAGAGGGTTTACCGAAAGTATTCGGAAACATGTTGATCGATGTGATTTAAATGGCGCTATCGAGCAAAATATCGCTATTGAAAAGTGGATTAAATTTCGAAAGACTATTTCCTAGTCTGTTCAAGTAAGAGATAAGGAAATATAATCCAGATATTCGAGAGAGGACGAGCGCCAAACGCAGGTGGCTGAATGGAATTTAAACCAAAATTTGCACCTCTAGGAAACTGAGAATTATTACCGAAGAACATCAGTTTTCCATTCTTTCCACATATACAAGGAATCAGTCTATATTCTCTCCTTTCTTTATATTCATTCAAGTAGGCCACAAAAGATACCGCCAATAAAGTTCCATTTGCTCGCCATTCGATGCGCCCGGATCAGTACAAACAGAAGCAGTCTCGAAGATACAAGGCAAAACATGGAATACGCACTGTACCGAAGCAGGATAACCGAGGAAGGCCATTGAATGAATCAGACGAAATAAGATCAAACGAATCGAAGGAATCAGTATTGCCAAATGACGATGATGATTGTATGTAAGGGAGATTGAGCATTGCTGATTTACAGTATTTCTTAACCTCCAGATTTACAGTTAAGCCGAGAAAGTCTTACAGAAGACGTCAAATTGGTAGTAATGCATTCAGATATAATGAACTTGAAGGTAGGATTAATTGACTATCTTCTGCATGTTGATAACAAACTTATTCTCTATGAATCAGCTACTTCTGATCAGGAAGAGGATGAATCACACGCTGAGAGGGCAACTAAGGAATTGCTGGAAACGATTAAAAATGCTGGTAGGGAGATTAGCTTCTTCGGTGCTCTTATGTGAAAGCTAATCCTTGAGCACTCTGTTCAAACTTTTCGCGACATCAAGACTTCACCTCCTCGGCAGATTCTTATTTTCAATTTCGAGATGAAAAGGATTGGTCAAATATAGTGGATGGTGAATCAACCCATGAAGTATGCAGTTTTTTGTCAGTTCTGTCTTCATAGTAAGAATGCTGACGTTGTGCTTTTTACTTAGCTGATTTCAATTGACTTCTCTCGGCTAGAGGATCTACTATCCAAAATCCCTTTGTATGAGCGTCTAGATGTGTCAAAGGATGAATTAACAGAAGTTAGTTTGGCGTTTCAAGATATTGAGATCTTAGTCACGTATTGATTGGTATTTCAATTGCGCTAGGACTTGCTGGATCCGTCCATACAGACAGTTGAAGTAACAAGGTGCAATCTTGTACCCAAACAAGTGAAGCAGAGTGATGATGTCGTCTCAAAGCTACGCTGTACGTCAAGTCCCTTGTTATTTTCTCTTTCGCATTCTCACTCCACATTACTAGCGCCTGCAATGCCATCGACATCCTTGACTTCCAACCGTATCTCTGGTGCTTCAGCTAAGCCTACTCCCAAGATTACAAAATCTGACAAATCCGCGCCAATTACGACCTCGGCGGATTTTAATAGTCGAGAGTTAACTCCAAGAGAAATCAATCCACGTTCAAGTCAAAGTAAAGACGATTCGACACCAAAACAGCCGACGTCAAGTAATACCCTTGCTGGGAATCCTCCACCTCGAATAAATTCCTCCGGAAATGCAGAAGTTTCAGAGGAAGATGACTTGGATTTTTTGTTGTCGCTAGATAGCTCTAAAACGACCACTCTTAACGCAAAATCCGTGCTAAATAAGCCCCCTAATTCTAATGTCAGTAGCAAATCCTCCAGATCTGAAAATGTCAGTCAAAAGGATGCGGTTAACAAAGAAACAGAAGATATCAACGATTGGTTGGATGATTTGTTAGGCTAGTTCAGTTAATGACCAGTTCATTCCTCACCTGTACATAATCTCAATCCGAGTAGATTTGTTATTAATCAGCGGTCACATAGTAAACCGAATGGCGACGGAAGATATGCTATCTTATAAGGTAATAACTCATTTATGCATATCATTTAAGTACAAAACTGCTAAAATTTCCACACAATACATCCCGCGCCTATAAAATTGTTGTCACAAGTATTGACAGCTAGCCAAAAAGTACAACTATAATAATCGCCAGATCACTTGGCAGATGAATTGCTTGAGCCATTCATGAGCAACTTTTCGAACCTTTCAAACAGAGATTTGTGTTTCGTTCCTAACAAAATATTGAGATTCTCAATTGTTTTCTGTCGGGTCTGTTCTCGGTTGTTATAAGCTTTGACATTCCATAAAAGTATCGTAAACTATAAATTGATTATGTTGTTTGTTGAATTTCGCAATCACGACTAAACTTTAGTGAAATGGGCTGCAGAGAGATAAAACATGGAACAACTGACCTCGTCATATGACAACGTCTGCCTCGCGATTCTGAAGAATTCTCTACCATCTACCGCCTGCGGTGATGATGGATTACTTGCAGAACTCTGAGGTCTTCGAGGATTTGCGGACTCTTGAGTTTCTGCTTGTGGAGAGTTTGTTTCTGATCGGTTACCATTGGGATAGGTAGTGCCGTTCGTCGGACTTCGCCCTCCTTGGTTATTCAAATGCTGACGGCGGTGAGAGGTTGATATAGAATCAAATCCCAATATTTGCTTGCTCGGAGTTGGAAGCTTTTGGGGTGGAAATCGTGTGGTGGCGAGAAATGTGGGTGATGCCGATGTCCGAGCAGGGGTCGATGTCGATGAATTTAGATTTGCGCTACTGTACTGTCGATTTGAAGATGGCTGAAATGTGCTGGTAGTGCTACAAATTTTACCAATATTATGCGAATCAAGGTTAAATAAATAGTAAAGCAAAATGTAGGACCAGGGAACAGATACCTAATATCGTTGAGAAACGACGAATTGTTACCAAACCGATGTTGGTCAAGATCTGGTTCATACATAGTTAGTTAGTTTTCTCAATGATAGATACCTAAAGATGAGTGCGTACATGATTGATCAGACTGCGGGGAAGACAGCCGAACCCCCTGTTGACAACAGTTGTTAACACAAATTAATCGTAGCCATCAATAAAAAAGTATCGCACGGTACCTTTTCAAACTCACTTCCGATGCTGATATTTCGTTGCTATTGAGCAGGGCAGATTCGATAAACGGATTGTTAACATCAAGTTCATGGTAACTCAAAAGCCAGATACCTCCAGGAAAGAGACTACCAACACTTACATCAGACATCCTTTCACGACCCAAAGCCCCCCTTAAACTAGACAAATCATCATCGGCAATGCTTTCCAAAATTTGCTGCTTAAATGAAGTAAGTTTTGAAACCGATTTTGACATGTCCGAAATTCGATTATCTGCTTTAAGAAGTTGATTTTCCAGCTGAGCGATCCGTAATTGAAGTTCTGTTGACAATACAGTCAATTGGTTACTCGAGGTGTGCTGGAGGCTATCATTGGCATTGAAATGAATAACTTTAATAGTCAAGATTACCAACCTTTAATTTCTGAATCTTTGGCGGCGCACTCTCCCCGCAAAGTGATGATTTCCGAGTCTTTCACATTGATCTATTGACAGAATAATCACAACGCAAGCGTGGTCAAAATTAGTATCCCATCATTATACAAATATGAAAATATCGAAGGAAAAAAGCAATATTTGATAACAGCGATGATGAATTATGACGGTCGCGACAAAGTCATGGTACAAATGCCCCCGCGAGATATCAATCGGCAGTGAATCGGAAATCATCTCCAACATTTCCATTTAATCCCACAGTACATCTCTATACGGCATACCTTTCTCGAGAATGCATCACGAAGCGCTCGTATGGCGTTTTCTATATCCGGATCGTTTGTCGTCATTGCCGTTTTATTCTGATAAAGCTGTCCAATTCCTTGCGGGATGAACCAAAACGGAATTGGTTTTGGTGAGCTGTTACCAAGTGGAATAAGTCACGTGGATAAATTAACAAAGGCGTTCTGGTGGTTCCCGTACCAAACTAAACTTCATTCCCTCGTCCCTCATCTGTAACAATCTCCACCCCACCTATCCATTACACATCTACTAACCAACAATATGCCTGTCATTCCCGAACCTAAAATTTGCTCGACTATTCTCGACCACATTGGCAACACCCCGCTGGTGAGACTTAACAAAATTCCCAAGTCTTTGGGCTTAGAGTGTGAAATCTGTACGTTAAAACGGCATCCTCATTTACAGTCGCACAGATTGACTTACCGTATATAATACTTAGTGGTCAAATGTGAGTTTTTCAATGCTGGAGGTTCTGTCAAAGACCGAATTGCGAAACGAATGGTCGAAGAAGCTGAGAAATCCGGAGTACTTAAGCCTGGCTACACTATTATTGAACCGACATCTGGCAATACTGGAATCGGTTTAGCATTGGCTGCCGCTGTTAAAGGCTACAGATGTATTATCACCTTGCCCGAGAAGATGTCTCAAGAAAAGGTATTATAAATTATGAGGATATTCGCTTATTTTGGATAGTCTTTAACATTGCTGAACTGATATCATTGACATGTCCAACTTTTGATCAATTCTGTAGGTTGATGTGCTTAAAGCTCTTGGAGCCGAGATTATCCGAACGCCAACCGAAGCCGCCTGGGACTCTCCGGAATCTCATATTGGAGTCGCTAAACGCTTGAATCAAGAGATCCCTAATTCTGTCATTTTGGATCAATATGCTAATGTTAATAATCCGATGGCACACTACGAGTTCACTGCTGACGAAATTTTGAATGCTACGGATGGTAAAATTGATATGTTCGTCGCTGGGGCTGGTACAGGTGGTACTTTGTCAGGAACAGCCAAAAAATTGAAGGAAAAAGTCCCTAATATCAAGGTAATTTTTATCAGTATATCGGGAGGTACTGGTCGAAAAATTAACCTAGATATACTACGTAGATTATTGGTGTCGACCCTCATGGTTCCATTCTGGCCCAACCGCAAGAGTTGAATACCCAACATGGGTCATACAAAGTTGAAGGTATTGGATACGATTTTATTCCGCAAGTTTTGGACAGGAACTTAGTCGACGGATGGATTAAGACGTCTGACAAAGAAAGCTTCTTGATGTCGAGACGATTAATCAGGGAAGAAGGACTTCTATGTGGTACGAATCATTCTTTTATTATTCACTTTCTTACATGTTCGACGCAACTAAATTAACTTCGGGATATAGGTGGATCATGCGGTTCAGCTATGGTCGGCGCGATTCAAGCTGCTAAAAGCTTGAAGAAAGGACAACGATGTGTCGTAATACTCCCCGATTCTGTGAGAAATTATATGACCAAATTTTTGAAGTAAGTTTTTGCGGCCAGCTTATTTTTGTTGATCTCGTTTCTAAACTCTCTTTTTCTCTTCTTAGTGATGACTGGATGAAAGCCAACGGATTCACTGATTCAAAAACTGAAGCGGAAGAGCAACACAAAATTGAAAGATTCAGTGGCGCAAAGATCAAGGATTTGAAACTTCCTACTGCTGTCACGATTGATAAAACTGTACGCTAATTAACTTGCCCTTCGCTATAATTCGCATAACCTCATGCTGATTGACTTTTCCATTCGTTCAACTAGGCAACCAACCGTGAAGCTGTTACTCTCATGCAAAAGAATGGTTTTGATCAACTTCCCGTCGTCTCGTCCGATAATCGAGTTGTCGGTCTCGTGACTCTCGGAAATCTTCTTGCACGAGTGTCTGCCGGTCGCTCCACCCTTGATTCACCCGTAACGAAAGTGATGTTTAAATTTAACACTCAAGCTACTAACTATCAAGAAATTACCAACGAGACTCCTTTAGAAAGTTTAAATAAATTCTTCGAAAAGAATAGTGCTGGTGTTGTAACTGAACGAGTGAAGGTTGTCGAGAATGGCAAAGAAGTCGAAGTTATGAAGGTTGCGAGTGTAGTAACTAAAATTGACTTGATGGCTTGGTTAGTACATAACTCTAAGATTTAGATTATCAATGTAATGTATGTACATATTAGGGTGCGTCATTATGGATTAATGTGTGGTTGAAGCTGAACGAATTTCTTCCTGTCGGGTAAACTACTTTAAACTTAAAGTTATTCGACTCTTGTGTCTCTAAATAAATAGTATATTAAACAGAATTTGTGTGTTCTATTCCAGTGCAGAGTAATTGTTAATTCTGCCTTTATGACTAAGCGGTCGCCATGACTATCTTGGAGGAAGGTGAACTCCATTGCTTGCTCGAGAACTAACCGCGAAGGTACTCAGAATCTTGCGACGTGACGAAGTAGATTTATCAAAAGAATAGAGCACGCAACTGGGAGTATTGCAAGTCGGCCCATTCTGAATTCCGCCGTTTTTATATACTCCATCCGCTCTTCCACTTCAACCATTTTATCATCTCCAACAGTTCCTTACGTTCGTCAAAATGCAAAGAAGCTGCCCAGTCTGTACTAAAACTGTTTACAATACTGAAAAGATTGAAGTAAAAGACAACTGGTAATATACTCATTTTTCCCTCTTTATGATAACTCAGTTTTGGTTATGCAAGTCAGTAGTATTATGGCGTTAATAATAAGAGCCGCATGCATATGCTTAACTGTGTCTCTGATATGTAACGCGACTATTCAATGATGATGTTGACGGGAGACTCCGACTTTGGAGTGTAACAGTGTTGCCGACAGAGTAGACAGATTTGCACTGCTGTGACATAGCAGTTCCAGGCTTCCAGCAGAGTTGTGAATTATTTCACAATTTGGTTGAGAAATGTCGCTAACCTTAAATTCTGTTTACTTTTTATTTTTTGGCGCACTCGGGCTTCAACTTGTATCATCATGAATTACTGATAAACTGCTGCACGTCTGAATTGTAACAATCACAACGCTCCGCCCGCCGCCATTTCGTCCACGTTTATCTGTTCATAATATTAGGTATCACAAAGGATGCTTTAAATGTAATTATCGTTCGTCATGCAATTCTTTTACTTTTGAGCACCCAGCTTTGTCAGTGGTTTTCAAACAAAAAATGAATATATCGTGTGCAATATTGACAACTTTGAATTTTTCTTAAATCCAACCTGCTATTTTTACTGTGTTGTACATTAGGCTCTAGCTGTGCTTTCACGCTCAACCTTAAGACCTTCAAATTCGATAATGGTCAACTTTTCTGTGCTCAGCATGTTCCTAAACCAAAAGCCACAGTAATTGTCGATGATGTTGGTATTGCCAGAGTTCAAAGTAAGCTTTGATCAGATTTATTCTAAACCTCACCTCCGAAAGTACTGAATATGAATTTGCCATGCTTGAACAGACGGACCAAAACGTGCCTCGGAAGGTCTTCACAAAGTTACCTTGTCCACTTTGGGCTCAAAATCCGTTGGTGCCGATAGTATGAGAATTCAAAGTGGTTTAAGTGAGTTATCTTTAATTTCATTTGGGCGAAATTCAACTCAATCTCACGATCAAAAATAGATGCTCCCAAGAAACCAAGTGAAAATCTTGGAACTGCAACTAAAGGTGCTGATGCTCGTCAAGTCGGCAGCGCCGAATAAATTCTTTGTTAAGAGATATATCCTGTGATCACGTAGTCATGAGCTACGTTTTTCAATTATCAATTTTATATCGGTTTTATTGTATCGTTCATTTACGAATTATGAATAAAGCTGGGGCTATTTTGACTAGCTCACCCTAATTAACTTAATACGCGAGCAATATAGAACTATTTACAAGTACTAGTTACTTCAACTAGTTCAACTACAGATATTCCAACGCAATACCACAATTACTTTAGTTAAATGTAATTTTTAGACCAACTCTTCATGGTCAGATGTCATAGAAACTTGACTATAACTGATATCCGAATTTCTCTTTGTCATGGCGTCCATCATTTCAAAGTGTACCGTTCCTTTCGAAAATCGAAGATCAAGACCATCGCACCAGGCCACAAGTCTTATAAACAGGAAGACAGGGAAATATTAATAACCAGCATTTCATTAACACCAGTTAAAAACAAGCTTACCTAACAAACCACCGACCAAGTGGGTTAGCTATCACTGAGACCTTCCTCACATGGAGTCGATCTTTTTCAAAGCGGTCCTTCGAACCAACAGTGAACAATTCTTCATTTCTGAGCGTTCCATACTGCATGTACTTTGTAGTCGCATATCCCACGATCGAAAAATAAATAGCGTATGAACTGTAGGTAATCAGAACACCGAGGATTACGTCCACTGTGTAGTGCAACCTTGACACTAAAATAAAGTAGATGCCGACGAATGTGTGTAGGTAGAGATACACCAACAGAGGTTTGCTTGAGATATACAATTGCCATGTTAAGAGGCAAGACACTAAAACAGCGGTGTGGCCCGAAAAAATCATGTCCGTGCAATTTTTGTACCGACCAGAAAGAATACTCATGACCAAGGAGAAGGTTCCGCCCACTTTTTCGGCCTGAATAACTCTACAGGCTAAACCTATTGGGCTGATAGTTATTGGAGTGAATTAGTAGGAGGACCAAATAGTTAGCATAAACCGGGGCCGGCGTCAGTCAAGAGTTGAAAACTAATTTACCTTGGAATGGTGGTCACAGAGATTAAAATTCCCCGAACAAAATATAGAAATCCCATTAACCAAAAGAAACGCCTCCAAATAATCAAATTTTCTGGGCTTTTTACAAAAATTCCGAATACTAGTAGGGTCACTACCGGAAATGGATACACCATTAAATCGGCCAGCCAGACCAATTTTGTTGACTCCGGCTCAACAACGTCTAATACGGCATCTTGCAACGGAGGTGCGGATTTCCACCTCTGGTCTGATACAATCTGACAAAAAACCATCGCAACCGAAGTTGCGCATAGAAAGAGTACCGAAAAAATGGTTCGTAACAGTTCATCTGAAATACAGAGGCGCCATTTTCGATTTCGAGATTCATCTAAGATCTGCAACGACTTGGTGCCGTGATGGTATGGTGTCAGATAATTCGATATTCGTAAGAATAGCAGCAGCGACTGATGTTTCGCTTTCGCAATTTGTTCCATGTTTCTAAACAGAACTGTTCTGTGGGGCTGGAGGGATTCACGAACTCTTAATATAACGAGATAGTGACGTCACTTAAGTTTAATATAGTCCGACTTGGGGCAGCTTTAAGACGAATTTGGAACTGTCCGAAAGTTGGGGCGTAGATATTATATATTTGTATTAAATGTGAAAATTAGTAGTGAGGCATCCAGAAACAGTTAATTTTTTTTCTCGGGAAATGGCTATTGGTGCCCTTTTGTTCCAACGTGCAGAAATGTGGCTCAATGGCAGCCGAAAATGATTGGAATGCCGGATTTCGGCGCATTATTTCCATTCTGTGAAGCCTACTTCGTACGACAATATATACATGCTGAATGGCGTTGCTTGCCATGGTTGGCAGAATGTAGGAATAAGTGTATGTACGAAATTCTCAATAGTGCCATTTCTGACAGGGATGCATGGAATAATCTTCCAGTTGCAACGCTCCGAAAGAATTCGTGCTGTGCTCGTCAATGATGGTTTGATTATCTTTTTTAGTAAAACGAAATCCGTAAATATGGAACACATTTAAGCTTCTATTTGCTGCAACTCATCCGGGAACACTATTAATGAAAAACCAGCGAATTTATTGACAATTAACCGATGCTTTGACTTAAATGATGGATTTTATCATGGAACAAATGCGTACTCTGTCATTTCCCTGTGCGGGAGTCATTCCACATTGAGATTTACGCTTGTGTTGCTGATATTATCATAATTCAACCATGAAAAGACGGTCCCGTGTTCTGATCACTCGCGTGGCTTGTTGCGTTGTGCATACAATTGATGACAGCGGAGTGGTTAATCTTCGATTCCGATTTAGTTCTCTTGTAGTGAGGTGAAGATTGAAGCAACTCTATCTCAATTTATTCATTGAAGTCAGCAAGCGTTATTATATAAGTATCAGAGAAAACATCATGGTTGTGCTTCGAACAAGAAAAAGTGGAGGCGTTACACACGAATCCGAAAACATCGGTTCCTCTTTCCGTACCCTCCGTTATAAAAACGGCGTTCCTTCATCTGCAGCTCAGTATCTGGCGGAAATCAGTCAGTCTGCAATGAATAGGGACCATTCAAATCAATCCAAGTCGACTGAGACCACTTTGATGACTGAGTTCCCCCAGAAGAAAAAAAGACACAGTTCACCAGCCAGTGCGTAACCTGCTATCTCATCTCCTCATGCATTCTTATATATTTGAAAACTACAAGCTCCAATGTACGCTAACATAAATTCGTTTGTAATGACTAGGCCAATCAAATGAAACCAAGGATTTGAGGAAAAGGTTGGTTCCTTTGAATGTTGGCGGGAAAATATTGAAAGGAAAGACGAAGAAGAAAACTGCAGAATTTACCTTTGAAGGATTAAGGCAACTCAGAGCTTGTGGGGAACCCTTGGTAAAAGGGTTATCCGTTGACGAAATTATGGAAGATTTGCGCTTCTTACGAGGACTTGGTTAGTATTCTGCATTCTTTGGTTTAATTTCTTTAATCATATCTCGGCTTTCATCGAGAATGGTTGAAATTGGTGATCGATTTCATTTGATTTAAGCTTCTGATGGGACTTGCTATTTGCTGAATTTGCCGATTATAGCAGGTTGCAAACAGCAGCAGACCTGGTGGTCTGGTCCGGAGGACATTTTGCTGTTGTCATTGAGCAAAGCATCCATTTTAGGATTTCGTCACTGACTCTTACTCTCTTTTACAGGTGTTTAAGAAAGTCCTCGGAGAATTTGGATGAAAGAAACGTATTTCCGTTCAGTACAGAGAACGAGACTTGTTATATATTTATTTTGAGATGTCGTTTGATTGATGTTGCTGCGAATCACAGTGTTCAATGTCGGACGATGTCAGCTTTGTACATAAGATATCTGTCTAGTTTTGAATATTATTCTACAATAAATGTGACTTTGTTCACAGATAAAGACAATCAGCAATACTTCATATACTGTTACGACGATTCACTTGTACTTCAATCATTAGCGAGGATATATAGAGGGTGGATGGGATTGGCATCATTTTGCCATTCAGGCTGCAGCATAAACTCTCCCCATTGTTGCATTACGAGTCTACATGGATAAGTACCACGTCCGATGTAGGCGATAAATTGGACTTTACTTTGAAAGGACACATTTCTCAACATTCTCTTCATCATGACTGTATTGATTCAGTATTGGTTCCCTTCTTATCTGTCGAGTAATGTAGATATAATAAATTAACATTGTCTGGCGGCAGGGAGATCATGAGCCGTCATCTGTCACGCTGTCCCCATCTGTTGACAAACAAACTCCCTCGATTCCCCTTGGCTTCCCATTCCTCTTTTCACCCACATTCACTTTCCTTGTATCACGCTGACGCTTTATCAGAGCATCGAGTTGTAAATTAGTTCTCTCTGTGACGCTTTTGCTCCTATATCACCTTTCGATTCGATCTTGTGCGAGACCTACTGCCCCGTTTCCCACGACAAACCATTAACGCGTTTAACTCATGGACTTCCAAGCAACAGCTGAAGAAGCATTCAACGAGAGAGTCCGATTGTATATGGACTTTTTGGGGAGTGATGTATCCTTTTTATGCCACCGTAATACTACGTGGGGATTAGAGTTTTTAGTGCCGAAATTCGCAGTCCCGAGAGCGAGTTCTCACACTTAAACTTCGCGCGCGATGCTGGATTATTGAATAGGTATCCTTGACTTTCATTTTTGTTTCTTTCATTAGCATGGTGAAAATGAATACAAATACGAAATCAAACGTATGCTAGAGACCGGTGGAAGGCGTTTGATTGTGAATATCGATCATTTGAGACAGTACAATCGACAAACTGCTGAAAAGTATGTAATGCTGTTGATGTAACTCGCAACTTATGTGGTAAATTATCATACTAATCAAGCATCCAAATTAGCCTCGTTAAAAATCCTCTTGATTTCCTTCCACCCTTCGATCGAGCTCTCCGAGATTATATAGCCTCCACTCAGGACCAACCAGCACAGAAGTGGGCCGCGGAAGTGCAATACTATGTCGGACTCAAAGGAGTGTTTGGTGAAAATCACGTTAACCCACGCACACTGAATTCAAACCATCTCGGCCAATTTATCTGTATTGAAGGAATTGTTACTCGCTGTAAGTCGTTCCCCGAGGGTTCTGTCAAAAAGAGAAGGCATTAACATAAATTTTTTGCAGGCTCCTTGGTCAGACCAAAAGTAATGAAGAGTGTTCATTGGTGTGAAAAAACTCAAATGATGCATACTCGAGAGTACAGAGATAATACATCATTGGGAGAGACTATTCCCACTGGAGCCGCTTATCCAACCGAAGTATGTTCTAAAGTAATGCGCTGATTGCACTATCCTGTTACTTATCACCGAATCCATGCAGGACGAGAATGGAAATCCTTTAACGACTGAATTCGGTTACTGCACCTATCGTAATCATCAAACATTCACCATTCAAGAAATGCCAGAGAGAGCTCCGGCCGGCCAACTTCCCCGCTCCATTGACGTGATTGCCGATGATGATTTGGTAGATAAATTCAAACCAGGAGACAGAATCCAACTCATTGGTATCTATAGAACTACAGGAGGAAAGAACTCTGGTTCAACTAGTGGAACCTTTAAGTAAGCATTTCTGATAATTAACGTCGTGATAACCTGCGGTTTCTAACAGAAAATATTAGGACCGTAATTCTCGCCAACAACGTTCGTCTTCTCGAGAAAGAGATTCATGCGCCAACAATTACAGATCTCGACGTTCAAAATATCCGTAAAATTGCAAAGAAAAAATCGGCCTTCGAGTTACTCTCTCAATCGTTGGCTCCCTCCATTCATGGGCATGAATACGTCAAAAAAGCCATCTTATTATTACTTCTAGGAGGGATGGAGAAGAATACACAGAACGGGACACACATCAGGGGGTAATGCAAGATAAAATGTTTTTCACTCGAGTCTCCCTAAACTCACATGCATCATCTTTCAAGGGATATCAATATGCTTCTCCTCGGTGATCCTTCCACTGCCAAATCGCAATTCCTTCGATTTGTGTTGAATATAGCTCCCTTAGCTGTCGCTACAACTGGTCGTGGGTCTTCTGGGGTTGGTTTGACTGCTGCCGTCACAACTGACAAAGAAACTGGTATTAGATTCTGCTGTTTATAATTGATTCTTCTTGATCTAATATAGAACTTTATCTAGGTGAACGTCGTCTTGAAGCTGGTGCTATGGTCCTAGCTGATCGTGGAATCGTTTGTATAGACGAGTTCGATAAGATGAGTGAAGCTGATCGTGTCGCTATTCATGAAGTGATGGAACAGCAGACTATTACGATCGCTAAGGCTGGTATTCACACATCATTGAATGCCAGATGTAGCGTCATTGCTGCTGCCAATCCTACATACGGACAGGTATAATTATTTCTTTCAGTTTTTTTATTGTTATAAAATCTGACAGTGGACTGGCTCCTAGTACGATGAAACGCTCGAACCTGCTCGCAACATTCGCCTTCCGGATTCTCTTCTATCTCGTTTTGATTTGTTGTTCATATTTCTTGATCGTACCAACGATACAGTCGATCGCGAGATTTCGAGACACGTCGTTAGAATGCATAGATATATCCCTCCTGGAGTTGAAGAAGGTAAGACCATATTCAGTTCATAATTAACAGTTAACCGATATTGACGTTTCCTTTAGGTACCCCCATACCTGACTCAAGCAACTCTCCATACCCGGTTGAAGTGAACGAGGGAGAAGTCCGCGATACTCCAGTTTATGAAAAGTTCAACAAAAATCTTCATGGAGGTGTAGCTCACAAAAAGAACAAAGATCTTGTCACGATTGGTTTCCTCAAAAAGTACATTCACTACGCCAAAAACAGAATAAAACCTGCTTTAACGGCCGAAGCCTCGGCATTTATCACTCAATCATATGCCTCGCTTAGGACGACATCGGTGAAAGGAACAAGAAAGGTAGGAAGATGCTGTAGTACCCATATTTCCATACTTTTAAATTAACCTATACACTTGCAGACTCTTCCAATTACAGCCCGTACTTTAGAAACTCTGATCCGTTTGGCGACAGCACATGCCAAAGTCAGATTATCAAACAAAGTTGAAGCGGTTTGTTGTTATTACTTTTGAAAATCATTATCAGCTTCCCATCACTCACTTTGCGATTTCGTCAACAGAAAGATGCACAGATGGCCGACAAAATTCTGCGATACGCTTTACTGAAAGATTTCACCGAAAAGAAAACTGATGATTCAGACTCTGACTCGGAAGAGGAAAGAACCGAAAATGGTCCCAGAAAGAAGAAGAGAAGAAAGGATGGATCAATTGTTTCCGATTCTGAAAGTGACGACGATGATGAGTAAGAACACCTTTCATTTCAAAGATTGTTCTAATTTTCTTACTAACGAATCGATACAGAATTTCCTACAAACCGAAATCAACGAAGTCTAGACCTACCCCCTCAGGTAAACAAAATTCCTCTTGTCAAATTACTGCAACATTCAATTAAACCATCTTTAATTTTATTTAGGCTCAAATACTCAAACTTCAGTGGCTCCCTCCGATGTTATTTCTCCGGACACGACTCACGGTGACATAAGCGCCCTCATCGACGACGACAGCCAATTCCTTGAATCCGTCTCGAGTCAAGGGCCTTCTCAAGTTCCATCTCAACAAGCAAGTGAGATGGCCGTGGACGGACCTCAACTATCTGGTGCATCGACCCGTTCTTCTCTTCTGGAAGTCGACCCTGCGAGGTAATGTTTATCTTTAATTGCTGTGGAATGTTTTGCTTTCGCACTGACAACAATTGATTTTAAGATTACGTGTCTTCCGGTCTCGTTTGAGTCGCCTGTTCATGGAAATGGCGTCTATTCCTCGTAAAGCTCTGTTAGACATGGTCAATATTGAGTTACCTGCCGCCGAACAGTTCCAGGCGGATGAAGCCGAAGCATGTTTACATCACATGGAAAGTTCCCAACAAATCATGATGGACGGCGGTCAAGTGTACAATGCAGTTTAGAGTAGTGACGAAACATTATTTTACCTGTCGTCAGTCAATGTAAATTATACAAATTGTACCCCACTTGCTTCGTTTTGTCTTCAGTACCGAAATGCCTTTTTGTTCAGACTTTGTGTTTACTATTGTGAAGATTCGGCATGTACATGTATATTCCAGCTGTTTGGATATTTATATGGTTCAATTAAATTACTAGTTATTTCTTTTACTCAAGCGAAGCGTGATGTGTCACTCGCCGTGCGTATTCCGTAAAATTTTATTGTTAGGATTAGTTTTCATAACACACTACTGTATTTCTACTCCCACACTTCGTCGCGGGAACCGAGATTCATACATTCAGACTCATGTTGTTTTGAATTATTCTTACAAATCCCATAAAGACTCTAAACATATATTTACAATTGAAAACCTAATAAACTTACATAACCCATAATCAAAGGTGAAGTGGATGCTCCGCCAGATATAAGTTTGATATCAATCAACCATTTAATACCATTTATTTTGCGTAGCGTCGGACACATTTATTTGTCGATGAGGAAGGTACTTGGGTTCGCGAATGTCATAAATTTTTATCAAATTCTAATCAAGGGATAACCGCAGTAGATAAGTTAGCGCACACGATTGTGTAAATTTGAGTAATGAAACGTTGATATGTTTAAAGAAATTGAACGCACGTTCCAGTCCTCAAAGTCAATAGACATAATCAATTGCTTTCTCTCAATTCCTTCTTCATTTTGTGCAGAAGAATCAATCGCGTACACGACCAAATCTTCCGTCTCTTCATCTTTCCTAATGGTAGCTTTTCCTTCTTTAATTAAAAAGGAGACATAAAATATATTTTCGACGGTTTGGGCAAAATCGTGCGGGTTGATCACAAATTCGTAGTAATTGCATTGACCATTTTCTAACAAAATTCTCATTACTTCCGTAACGTAGGTGGGAGTGTCTTGCCGATTGTTGGTCATATCTTCTTGTGTCAGCTGGGAAATTAAAATAATAGACTGTAAGTAGGGAATCAAATCGCTATTCAGCTCGAAATAATACTCGTACTTCGACTGGTTTGATAATTTCCTTGGAACCAGCATCTCTCTTGCGTTGCTGTCGAACTTCCCTTTTCTTTGCTTCTACGGAAAGAGGTCCCAACCTACAAGCAGAAAGACGTTTTAGAATCAAATTGTCCAGGATCAGCTTTGATGAAGCAGCGGCCGCGGAGAAATGGTGAATACGAACATGAAATCTGTCGTTGGCACTCTTGATCCGAAACTCATCAAAACTTTCCCAATAGTTTCCAATGATTTGTACATTTCTTCAGCTTGAAACTCTTCGTTTGTATTCCTCAATCCTGCGAAACTAAAAAGTCTCGACATGAATTCGTCCGTGTCCAAAACCGAAGAGGAATTTCTCATTTTTGAAGCTCTTTGCACACCATAGTTGGCAGTCGAAAGAAGGAATCTGGTATCCAGCATCGCATCTTGTGTTGTTTTTACTAGTTTGTGGTAAAAGGAAGGGCGGTAAATAACTGAACGTGACGGATGAGATACATCAAACTTTAAATCTCAAACCTCGATTAAATATGTCAGAGGCCTGGGAAACAAGAGTTCCAACCTCGGCGGGATTACTTGAGGCTAAATCGGATCGACTTTCTATAATTGAATAACGCCATGTTAGAACGGTCGTGGAGCTTGAAAACAAGCACCAGGTTATCGCGAAGATAAACAGTGCAACTGTGGGATTCTTTGCGAAAGATAACGATCTGTCCCACAGACAAAACTAAATTCATTCTCAAACGAAGATTTCCGTCAAGGGATAGTGGCATACCGTTAACATTAGTCAGGAGCTGCCTGATTCGGCGTCTTAGGCCTCTTCTTTCGTCCTCTTCTTGGTGCGGATCATACTCATTAAGGTCCAGTGTTCCTCTAAGACTATGATGCGACTCTTGCTCCATGTCATCGTCTGAACGAGTATCCATGGTCTGCGGGCGGACAGCGGTGAGCATGGCTTTGGGATTGAGGGAGGGAACAAAGACTGTATGCCGTGTTGGAACTTTCGAAGGATTTCGCGTCACACTGTCGCGCTGTCTCTGTCTTTCGTGTGAATTTTATTCTTCCGTTGACCAAATATGTATATAAAAATAGTAGTGAATTAACGCATTCATTGTGTGCAATGATACTATTTGAGTCGAGAAAAACATTAAGGTTGCGCCAAGGGACATGAGGCTAATTCCATTCATCTCATACAAAGTATTATATAACGAAATATCCCCAAGTAACCCATATTCTCTTTGTAACATATTAGCTGTGGGTACGAATAACATAAATAAGAAGGATGAAATTTCAATTTCTAAGAATTATGAATTTAGTGCGTTATTGTGGTCGCATTCCTTGTTTACCTCGGTTGTCATGGTATGAACATACAGCTCAATTTAAATCGTCTCACCAAATACCAAAGTAGCAGTAAAATAGCACATCATCAACTTCGATATAACAATAGCAGTGGTCCTTGGTATAGCCCAACTAAGCGATTCAATACAACCAAAGCCTAATTTTTATTTGGAAGGTACATCTCACACTTTTTGATTTTCCTTGCGTGGTTGGGCCGCGCCAGTGTTATGCATAAGAAACTTTCTAGAAAAGATCTAAATTCAACTAATCACGGAATTTATTACACTTCCAGCATAAAAAAAATAATGCCAGACGCCGAGACAAAGCGAGCAGCCAAAGAAATTGTGGCCGGAAGTTTTGGAGGAATTTGCCAGGGTAAATAATATGCAGTTCAAACTTAAAGTTGGCTGTTTGAACATTGTTCCGTATTTCGATTCGGTCTATTCTAAGCGGCTCTCTTTCGGAAACTATAAAAAAATTGAATTTACCTAAAATATAACATATTGTAGTCCTCTCGGGTCAGCCATTCGACACGATCAAAGTGAGAATTCAGACTCAACCAACACCTCCTCCTGGACAACCTCCACTATACAATGGTGTTGTAGACTGTGTAAAAAAGACATATCAGAATGATGGATTCCGCGGGTTTTACAAGGTTGCTCCTTATCATCGCGAAGCTAGGGGAATTACCGGCTGATTTAGTCTTATGTGTAGGGCACATTGACACCTCTTTTGGGTGTTGGTCTGTGTGTGTCGATTCAATTTGCGGTGCTAGAACACACTAAACGATGGTTCGGCGAACGTGCAAAGAAAAGAAGTCCGACTGGTGACTTGACATTGAGTGAATTATATATGAGTGGAGCGGTTGCTGGTTTGGCCAACAGGTGGTTCTTTCGTAGTTTCATACTGCCCCCGACGATGTCCGTTTCTTAACCCTCTTTTTGTTTTTCTTTTACTCTTCCAAGCTTCGTTTCGGGACCGGTAGAACACATAAGAACTCGCCTCCAAGTCCAAACTTCATCATCTGCCTCAGGCTCCATCAAAACTGGGGCCATGCCAAATCATCCTTTCCAGCTTATCAGATATATTGCTTCGAATCATGGTATCTCGGGATTATATAAAGGTCAGGGTGTGACGATGCTGAGAGAATTTCATGGATACGGTATCTATTTTGCCACATATGAAGCCATCATTCGGTGGATGTGCGCACAAGAACATAAAAAACGGGAAGAATTGGCAACTTGGAAAGTTGTCGGCGCTGGCGCTTTGGCTGGTTACGCATTGTGGTATATTATCTCGCTCCTTTGTCTTCCTCTCTTTTGCTCCTTTTGAGTGTAATGAAGGAACCAAAGTTAACATGTTTGTCCGCAGGTTATCTATTTATCCTGTTGACACTGTCAAATCCAAACTGCAAACTGATTCGTTGGACCCTGCTCAAAGACAGTACAAATCAATGTTGGACTGTTTCCGAAAGACCATAGCGAGAGACGGACCGAAAGGGTTATTTAGAGGATTCGTCCCATGTATGGTAAGGGCCGCCCCAGTTAATGGTGTTACTTTTGCTGGGTACGTATTAGTTGGCTTTGTTGTCCGTGTTATAACTTCTCTGATTTTTGAAGACTTTCGCTTATGATGCTGGCAAAAACTAATAATATGAACCCATGATATTCTTAATATTAGATTTGAAGTCGCTATGAGGGTGCTCGGACGTGACGAATAAACTTGTAAACATGTATCCGCATTTGTCGGATGCATTCATCATCTATGGAACCCATCATACAGAAACACTCGAATAGAATAAATTTAATTGAAATTCTCAATTCTAAATGATATGTCTTAACTCCAAGCATTCCACTCACGCCCAACTACAAAAATATTGTGCCATGTACTATTGGGGTGACACATAATGCGCCGGATTCGCTGTAGTAATAGCCAATATATTTCTGGGTTGCGTATTCATTACTTCCGGCTTTCATATCTTTGGTTTTACCTTTGCTGGCGTGCGCTACAATAATCGCGAACAAGATTTTTAAGTGGCCGAACTTATTATCTCATGTTCCGAAAAGCACACACTTCCCAGAATTTCATTTTACATATCCCGTTTCATAGCCACCGTTGAATCAATATCAATGACTTGAAAATGAGTAGATCATACACCGTCCTACCCACGATTGACCCCACCAATTCAAACTACACCGTACCACCACCGCTCTCGCCAACTGGCTCCACCCGAAATATCTTGAACGTAAAAGAGCTCGCAAAAAATGCTTCGTATTTGCTGTCTTCCGGACTTCTGGCGACGGGTATTATGGCTGGAGGAATATATTTAAGTGCTGCAACGATGGGTAAATGTATGTGGTGACTTCAGTATTGGGAGGGTTATGTTTCTAGTGAGCTAGTGCGAAGTGATTCCGATTGAAACAACCTAAATTTAACTGTGATTTTATATTTTATTTGAAATAGCCAATTACGAGGTAGACAGAGGGTAAGTTATCTTGCAATTGTGATTTGATTTGTCTGCTTTTCATGTCAATTTCAGTCATCTCATCCGTCTATTCTACCATCTCGGTCTCACCCATACTCACCTTTAACTTAGCACCTGCACCTGCGACTGCTGGGATCGAAAATTCAAAGGCCCATATTTCAATGCTCAAAAACAGTATAAAGCTGTGTACTTCAATTTCGATAATCAAACTATTTATTTGGTGTTATGGACGTTATACCATACGTTGTTTTTACAAAAGTATATCGAACGATGTCTCTGGTTGATGGTGAACAATAGAGTTAGATGGATTGTTTTGGTTTGTGCTTGTATTAGTTATTATCAGGTATGTGAATGATATTTCTATCCTCTCTATATGTTTATTGGAGGAATGCGATCTTATATTCAAAATGAGTTGGGGAAAACTCGATGTTAGTAGCGAGCTTGCCGCGAGGAAGGAGTTGCCAGGTCATTAACTTTTTATGTGTTATTTCTCTCGGATGGATTCTCAATAGGTATTCTACAACTGGGTATGCGCAATTTCATTTATAATACTATTTCTTCTTTCTGTAGTCTAACATCCTCCTTCTGCGACATCGATAAGTGGGCTTCCTTCAACTACATCAACGATCGATTCTTTGAATTATGGCCAACCCAATTATTCTTCAACATCACTGAAATCATTCCATCGATTACTCTTTTCCACCTAACAGATTCTTATGCTACCGTTCCATCACCATTTTTAGCCCTTTCTCTTACCGTTTCCTTCTCTCATATTTATTTGGCGTTAGAAGACCAAGGTTGGGCACATTTGGTGTCAGCTGCACAAGGCGGTGGTGAAAGTCCCGGATGGGAGTTTCTAAATGTTAGAGATTTGATGTTTTTATTGGGTGATTCGTTTGCAATTTTCGCCATGTTGATTGCAGGAGGAGGACGATGGAGATGGTCTACTAAAGCGAAAATATTGACGATGGTAGGCGGTGTCGTGTTTTGGAAAATCTTTTATGCTATTATCAAGGCAATTTATGGTTACCGGTAACAATGTCAATGTAAAAAGAACAAACTATTGATGGATGTATAGAACTCTAAGTCTAAGATTGTATTTATTATCATAACGCTGGTGATGATAGAAAGTTCCATCGTTCTGTCGCTACGATAAATGGATTTTTCAACTTGACAACGGTAAATTTATCATGAAGATGATTTAGTCTTTTTAATATTGAAAAAATATATAAAGCAAATAACAATAAACAAATTTCTATTTCCAACAATATTAGCATCGTCGGTTTTCTACAAGATACAAAGCGCAACAAATAACTGAAAACTATTTCATTACAAAAAAAACCATTATCACTGAACGAATTGCTGTTCTACTATAAAGAATTCATCGACGTCACTTAGCATTTCCCCTCACAAACATCACAAACGGCGTTCACGCTCTTTTTCAAGTATCTCATAAATTTCCACATGCCGACACTCATTTCCTTGTTGCCCATTGGGTCAATGGTTTGCTCCGGGAAAGCAATACCAAATCCAAATGCAGGCAGAGGAACTTCTTTAGTTGTACATTCGGTACTATCGTCATCTTCAAATGTGCAGTAAATTTGACCTGTTAACTTGTTGTAGTTGATACAATCGGGGTCGACGATTTTATTGAGAACAGTCAAAGTCGTATCGTTACCAGACGGTATAGCGGAGGTCACTTTGAAGGTGGGAAGGTTTCGCCTGTCGTATCCAACAGCATACACTATTTTCGTTACACCTCTCAATTCTTTAGCATATATTTGCTTTTCGGATTGCTTTTGATGAAGAAGCGGACACCGTACAAGGAACGGAATTCTTGAACCAGTCTTTTCCATGGCTTCTTCTTCTTCAGATTTCGTAGTCAAGGACTCGGTTTGGGATTGAGACTCGATATCGTGTAAATTATGCCTAGCCCAATCGGCAGCTAAGCCTTTCAATCCAGTGTTGTCATATAAAATCCAGCTCTCTTTTCCCTGCTGTCTCTCTTCCTCGGTAGGGTCCATATAAACAGCATACTTTAAATCATGTCGATAAAAATTCTTGACTAACTTTGGTCTACTTTCCTCTGGTAGTTCACACAGATTTTTCAATACTAAGATGGCAGAATGAGAAGAACCGACAACGGCAACCGTATCTTCGGGTGTGATGGTTTGGGACAATATTGTTGGGTTAAGAGCTGTATCGAGACAGACTGGGGTAATAGCGTGCTTGTTTGGGTTGAGGAAAGTGTGAGGAGAGTAGGTTGAAGAAGTTGAACGAGGTTTGGATCCAGTGCAAAGGACGAGAGTTTTGGAAGTGAAGGAGGTAAACGAAGGGGATGGTAGAGATGGGAAGGGCTCCGGTTCAAAATCAAAATGGTCTGTTTGAGACGGGTCGACATGGATAGTCCACTTGGAGTTTACTGAAGGTGTCGTTGTAACCTAGGCGAGACAAAGAGAAAAGAGAAAGAGAACGTGCGACAGCAGTTGGCGGAGGTGGGAATTATAGGGGTGAAGAAAGTATAGAAGAAGTAGAGGCAAAAAAAAGAAGATGTTCAGTCAAAGATGCAGAGAATGAGATTCAAAATGCTACCCCTCAAACTCAATACCCATTCAGATACTGCGACCGTCAAATTTCACCGCCGCAAGTTAAAGATAGAGAATTGCTTGACAACATACCGCACCATCTTCACACACTAATTCACATTCTTTTACCCAACCTTTGACCATATTAACTTTACCATTCTCGCCACCATGAACTGTCAAGATATGTCTAGTCAAAAGAGCACACATATGCAAGGCAACTCCCAAAGGACAACCCTTATCCTGCGGCAACTTATTCAATTCCATCAAAGGATCTAATAACTCGTCGTTCTTGAACATTTCACATAACTTGTTGAGCGTAGGCGACACTTTGGCAAATTTTGAAAAGAGGGATACTTTAGTGTTGCTGGGGACCATGGGGTAGCGTTGCAGACGACCTCCATTGAAGGTAGGATCAATCCATAGAATGGGGTAAGTATTGGAGTCGAGGAGATTTGCGACAGTTGCGAGGCCAGCGGGGCCGGCACCGACGACACAGGCTTTGTAGGTTGTCGGTGAATGAGGAGGGGACTGAGGGATATCTGTTATCATGACTAGTGAATCTGCGACGAGGACAATATCGTTTTAGTAATACAGATTGCAAGGAAGACGGCGATACTAGGGCAGTTTTCAATATCGGCGGCGGATAATTAGACTTTACAGCTTCCTGTAATGCACACCAAGATACACAAAAAATGTTGTCTTTTATCTGTGGATATGGATAATGGCGATTCGAGACGGAATTTGACGGAGACCGTTTCAATCGAGTCACGGGTGAACCAGCAGTGAACAGCCGGTGAACCATTCACGCGTGACTCTTGTGCTTTATTGTACAAATCATTCCTCTTTGTCCCTCTAATTACAATAGAATACATACTAGGCGGAACTTTCAATCTCATATATCTTCAATCCCTGACGCCGCCCAACTTCTGTCCCACCTTCACTTTTCCTCGCTGCACGTTCCACTCCCACTTCTCAACTGGCGCTTCAAACACCAACACAATCGTCGATCCAAGTTTGAATCCTCCCATTTCTTGCGCTCGGACTAATGGTCGTCCCGGAAACGGGTAGTGGAGGTGTGAAACTACAGCATGGTGATGCTCAGATTCCCATGTCGTTGATTCAGATGGTGATGAAGCTAAGGAAGACGGCTGAATCGACGCATCTTGTGTATGTGGCGCTGTTGTCGGTGTTGAAGATACAGAAGATTCAGAAGAAGACGAGGAGTTTGAGCTTGAGTTGGCGTTGGATTTGCGAAGTCTCTTGGGCAAATTAGTTCTAAGAGCCTATAACATGAGTCAATCCAAACGTATGTTAATTCTTTGCAACTGAAATAATCCATTTTTCCAAAAATAGCAATGTGAATTCAAACCTCATCAAACCCGACTACTACGCTCCCAACGTTCGTAGCTCCAACAGGAACCATACCAAAAAATCCGTGTTTCCATTCACCCAACAATGCTACTCGTTCATTCAACGTGAACAACGTAGGAACCATGTTAAGTAACCTGGGAGAGACGGATAACAGTTCACCTAAATTTGGAAAGAAATATGTCAAGAATAGCAAAGCATGAGCATCGATATTTAACCTACAAACCATGAATATGTCGCCTCTCTTTTACAATCCACTCTGTAGGAGAGTGGAACCGGTGATAATCACCTGGAGCGAGATAAATAACCGCAAAAAATAATCCCGTTTTTTCTGCAGTTTTTTCGGTCTTCGCAACATCCCCTTTGCCGTTTCCTCCCATCTTGACCGAGGTAGCCGAAGTAGAATCGGACGACGGCAAGTCACTCTCATCAACAGCTCCTCCAATAAGCTCACTCACACCGTATTGAATCGTATTGACTTCTGCAAATTTTTCGGGATGCGTGATAATTTCCGGAGAATGAGTCGTCGAGGCGAGTGATAATAACTCTTTTTGTTCCTCTTGTTCTGTCTTAGCCATTGACCCATTTCGTGGTTGAGTGGCCTGTTTGGCAGGACTAGAAGAATCTGGATGATGATGCCCAAGTAAAATATCGACAGAGTACTTGTGATCCTTGATATGAGATATATGTCTACAGGGCGTAATCATCCCGAAGTGAATAAGGTCACCGTCCGCTGGCGATATCTGCTCGCACGTAAGCGATAAATCAAGTCAGCATAGTTTTCGATAGGGTGTAAATGTGAAACGGAAGGAAGAATCGGAATTTATATAATCGTATAAGTGGATAATACATACCAAATCCACATCCCAGTCCACCTTCCTAAACCGCTGCACATCAATTTCTCTAAAAAAGAATTCCCCTAAATTTTTATAGGTCTTCAGATCTTTCTCTTTCATTTCATCCAGATTACAATCAAACAGCCAAGCATACAGCGAATACAAAGGCGTTCGAAGGGGAGTAGGAATGGTATATGTGTTGTTGACGTGACCCCATAGTCTGGATAGTGAACGGAGGGGAAGCGATAAGAGTAAATGAAGCTATTATCAAAGATAAGAGAACGTTAACTGTTAGTTGTGCTAAGTCTATTTGTGACGATGAATGGTAACAACTCCGCCAGAGTAGGCGAATTTCGAAACAATTCAAGGGGCGATATGATATTCAGCTAATAACATAAAGGATAACTGAACCTGCCAAGGCCCTTCCATAACAATTGCACCTTGTTTTCCCTTTTCAAGTTCATCTTCTACCCGTTGCTGTTCTCGTTTATAGACTTTACGATAATGTAATATTGCTATGGTTGCAATACCCACTGAGATAGGAATGGTAGGGATATACCATTTTGTCCCGGACGAGTCGCTTTCGTTAGCATTCTGCTGCTTGCTGCCGCTGTTGTGTGAACTTTGCGATTGTGCATTTGGGTTGGTTGAGTCTGTCGACTTGTACCTAGCGTAGGAAGAACCTTGGAAGCAGCGAAGTAGACGTGAATGTGGATTCGATGGATTGAATTTCGGACGAGTCAAGAGCAAAGACCACCGAGCAGAATGCGAAAGCCGGTTGTGAAAAGGACCACATCTTATTGGTATTCGAGACGTCATTTCCCATATATATATTCTAGTATCTCATTATCATCGATCCGACCCAGCGTCCCTATACTCGGTGAATTAGTTACCATGGCAACGAGCTTGTTTATCGCGTTCTCTCATCCGTAGAAATGTCAGTATCATTCAGAGAGGGAGCTCGGGATAGAGGATAACATTAAACATATTATGAATCTACTACACTCGATAGTTTCGCCGTTATTAAAAACCCGGGTGTCACCGAATTGGACGAGGAATGTGACGTCCCGATCATTCTGGTCAATTGGAACGATGGGTTCGAGTAGGGCTAGTTTACGTTCAAGCAGACCAACTAAATTTTCTCTGCTGCCAACATCAATAAGGTATTGTTAACTATTTGACTTAATATTTTGGCAGCTTTCTGCTACTGTCTTTGTCCATTCTTCTATGTCGTTTTGCCTCTCTTCATAATTCATTTACTAATTGTAATCCTCCCTGATTACAATACAGAACCCCACCCACATCTTTACACAACACTTTTCAATCACAAATACGACACATGTCTAAATTCGGATCAGAATACCAGCCCTCTACTCTCAAACGAAAGCGAAGATGGGGATTTTTGGCTAGGTTGAAAAATAAAATGGGACAAAAGATTTTGAAGAGGAGAATACTAAAGGGAAGGAAGCATCTAAGTCATTAACGATTGGTGACTTTGGTGGAGCATGTGTGATTAGACAAAAAAAGGTGTATGTAGGGATAGGACACGATGAAACCGCAACAAATCGATCGAATGTAGGCATAGACAAATGGAATGTGATATACGAAAAAGCATGATGATAAGAAATGAATACATGGTTTTGTAAGATTGAAAGTTTAAGTGGCCGGCTATGAGATAAAAGGAATGCCGTATGGAAGCACACGGATTTACTCGGAGACTTGGCAATTGGCATATAACGTTAATGCTCGTATTCAAACATTTCTTTACAATACCGATCAGACCAGACCTTCCGCTTTCATATACAAGACATACACTTATACTTTGCATTATAGCTATATATCTCTTCTTGATCTTGATTCTTCCAACAACTGCAGTTGTTGTAGTTGTCAACCCGACACGTCAGTTCTGTCAAAAACCTTAAAATTTTCCACCAGAAAAAAACGAACCAGAATGATGACCTCAGTCGAGGATTCCTCTTCTACAACCATAAGTACACCTCCCTCTTCTCTTTCGTCGTCGTCTTCATTCACAATGCATCTTTCGGAGGGTGCTCAAAAGCAATTTGAAGAAATCGTCCAGGTTTGTTTGTTGTTTCTGATCTCAAAACCCAGTTGAAGGTGTTTGGTATGGACTCCGGCACTTTGACAGATCCAAATAGAAAATGCAATATATTTCAGTTTTAATTGTTTATTGGAGTTGATTAGGATTCCATTACTTCTGCTATCCGTCTCCATCACCTAATTGAACCCGTTTGGGAACAACATTACTCACTGTACACTCTGCTTCTGAACCTGCACTTTCTCCATTTTTTCCCAATGACCATCACTCTGTTTGATAGAGTATCCAAAGAGATTTGAACAAACTTTCCGACCCTACTTCTGACCGAACTACGAAGCGAAGATCATTAGATCGAATACAGAAAGAACTCTCAAAGTCCCTTCAAATCAATGACAGGTCAAAAAAAGATGAAGACAATAAACTGGTGGAAGCCGTTCTTGAGGTCGTATTGAAACCCATGTTGAAACTGCTCGGCGATTCAGTTGAGAAATGTAGGGAAGGTGCTTTAGAGGTCTTGCGAAGGTTTGTACAAAGTTGTCATTTAATGAAAGCAGTATTATGTCTGTTCAGTCTAGGCAATCGTGAATGTATTGAGAATCGTCCAGAAGTTTCATTTCTCATAACATATCACAACATGTTCATTTCTGACCCAATGATTATCTAGCTTTACGCCTCGCATATCTTCTCCACAACCTTTCCTCCCTTATATCATACCTGTTCTCGTCTCGCGATTGACCCCAGTCGAAATTGTGGAACCGTCTGAAGAAATCAGGTTAAGCCTAATCGAGTATCTCTTTGATTTAATCGTACTAAGTGGGAAAGATGTTGCATTATTTGTCGATGACGTAGTGGCGATTGTTGACAGAATTTTGACGGACGGGTTTCAAGATGTTAGAAAGGTATGTTGATTTTTAGTTTATGGAAATTCCGCTCAACTAGGACTAACCTGTCCTGTATAATAGATCGCTTGTAGAATCGTGATTGAGACAGCTAAACTTGCTCCTCAACGTTTCGCATTACATTCTGCGGCAGTATTGAAAGCGCTGTCACCATCATTAGGACATCGTCACTCTGCGGTTAGAATCATCACCTTGCAGGTAACGTCTTTGATTTCTTTGATCTTAAAGAATTCAGCGTTCTCATATACCTTTATCTTGCCTTTTTATCAATTCAAGGCTATCTCTCAATCGCTGAAAGCCGACTGTTCTGCTTTCACAGATACATATCCTGCAATCAAAAAGCTTCTCTTAGATAAGTCAAATCAAGTTCGTCAGACACTATACACTATGGCGACAGATTTGTTGGTCAATCTGATAGATCGGCATGTTTATGGTTTTCAACTAGTGCCCATTTTATTGGCTGGGATGAGTGATGAAATTACGGAATTGAGAGATTTGAGCAAAAATGGGATAGTGCAGGCTGGAGAGCGGTATGTCTTAGATAACGAGAAGAATGTCAAAGACGAACAAGACTGGCAAGAAGTGCTTGGTGTTGGTATGTTGACTGTTTTTTATCTTGTGTTTCTCGTTCTCACCGTTATGGTGGCTGCATTTCCAAATAGCTTACTAAAATTCCATATACTCAGACCGACCGCCCCTTGGTACCAGGAAATTGGTTCAAAGCAATATTTCCAAGATTGTTAATCTCATTCTAGAAGATCTGCAGGATTGGAATTTAGAAACCCGCATTAAGAGTGTTCAGATGCTACGACATTGTGTGCATTACGGCGAGGGCCACATTACCGGTTTCTTGGTCGCGATATTGAATGGATTTGCGAAG
>JAHLJZ010000136.1:0-39928 GCA_025602915.1 Paraphysoderma sedebokerense
ATCGACACCGACAAATCGGAGATGGACGACTCCTTTCAACCTCGCTTTCTCGTTGTTCGCAACAGCGACATTCCTTTTCATTAACGTAGCAGTCTTATATTATTATTTAAGTCCGATAACGGCGGATTTAAGTAATCGGAGAATCGGAGTAACCTTCGGCGCAGTTACCATGAATTTGCACGCATTAGTGGCAGAGGTGTCTTTGGCCTGGATGGCTTATAAAATATACCCTTGGGGTAAATTCAAGATACTTTTACCTGTTATCGTTGTTTTCATCGCCAGTAGAGTTGGTACTCAGATATGGGCCTCCGTCTTGATGATGTCACGAAAAGATGCTAGAGCTGCTGGTAGTACGATGGCGATACTTTTGGTAACGTTGCTGTCCATTCGCACTCAGGTTGCTTTCCAATACGCGCTAACAAGTGTGTCGGCGACGCACAGATGTGGAACTTAATATTCTTCTCCGGTTTGTTCATCTATCGCTACCGACGAAAACTCAAGAATGCATTCAAGACCAGTCGATTTTATAAAACTGTTCTGGAGATTAGCATTCAAAACGCCATACTTCCTACGTTATTCGTTATCCCGGCAGTGATCACTAATTTCTTCATATCAGACCCCACAATGCTGATGATAACTGGATTATTAACAATCCTTTTCCGATTTGTGCTCACTGTCGTCGTTGCCAATTCTCTACACTCAATCAACCTTCGGAAAAACTCCGCCAGGTCTAAACCGAGCGCAGACACCACGCGATTCAACTCTCATCGATTAACAAGTTTGCATATGGTTAGTTCGTTTGGACTGGAGCATAGAGCGGAGAGAGTCTTAGAAAGCTTTCTCCGAGACTTGCACTCAATCGTGGGTGGAAATGTAGGGTACTTTGTTGAAAAAAACAGATTTGGTCAGACGAACGTGATTTCTGGCTTTGCATTCATGGATGCAACGGATGGGTTATCAAATCTTACCATCTTTCCTGTAAATGATGCCACGGAGAGTAGGAAGATTCCTTTGGCTGCGCTGGAGTACGGACTGGAGCAGACATTACCTGTAGTATACGATTTAGACTTGGAAGATGAAGAAAGTAATGACTTTAGAATCTGTCTAAGTGATCGAAATGATGTCGATTCAGTGCTTATACTGCCTATCACATCGCCTAAATCTGACAAGCAGAAAATTATCTACCTGGAAAAGTAAGGAACCGTTTTACCCAAAAAATGGTATATACGTGAGCTTACTCAGATATATTTGTTTCCCTTCTTGTCAGTGTTGATACAGGACTATCGATTGACTCACGGATCCTTGACCTCTTGTCCCAACATTTGGCGGCCTCATTAGAGAGTTCAATGTAAGTTACTCTGCAGTTTCACGTCACATTTTAATTCGTTTGATTAAATCCACCGATGTTTTTAGACTGTTCGAGCAGCTCGAAAATATAAATCGCTCCTTGGAGGATGAAGTAAGTAAACGGACAGCAGAACTAGAGCAGAGAACTCTGCAATTAGAACAAGCAAAGGAAGATGCTTTAGAAGCAGCCAACGCTAAATCAATTTTCTTATCGAATATGAGTCATGAAAGTAAGACCTTTTTATGGATTAACCTCCTTGATCGATCCCTCACGCTGTTGAATTTGGGTTCAATTAGTCCGTACCCCAATTTCTCAGGTGATTCTTGCGTCGGAGGTACTGTGATAGTTCCTTCCTACAATAGCAAACGAGTGCTTACTAAGCTTATTAAAATTTATATTTAAAAGCTTCTCACGGAAACGATCTCGTCAACGGAAGGAAAAGAATACGCTAATATCATTACCAATTCTGGTCGACTGTTATTGAATCTCGTTGTATGTAAATGTTTCATGTCGCTTCTTACTCCAATTCTTATTTACATCAATAAATTCGTAATACTACGTGACAGAACGATATCCTCGACTTTTCAAAACTCGAGAGCGGCAAGGTCGTCCTAGAAGAGGTATCCTTCAACTTACATGGGTTGATTCAGATAACAATGGATGCCTTCAACACCGAAAAGGACTGTAGATTAGGGCATTATATCAGTAATGACAGTCCGATTTACGTCATTGGTGATGGTGAGCAATTCATTTACGCGAGATATATTGCTTTTCGCTACTAACACAGGATTTTGCCTCTTTTTTAGAAACCCGACTTCGCCAGATCCTCACCAATCTCGTTTCAAATGCTATTAAGTTCACAAACAGCGGATATGTGATGTTGTTTGTGACGTCCCAACTGATTGCAGATGATGCTCATGACATCCAATTTAGAGTAGTTGGTGGGTATCACAAAAGTTTCGCGCGGTGAATTTCTGGTCTCGGCTAACTTTTCATTGTGAATGGTTCTAAATTTAACTTTCAGATACAGGATGTGGTATTGCCGCTGACAAAGTAGATAAGATATTTGGACGATTCGAACAAGAAGATGATTCAATCACAAGAAAGTTTGGAGGCACTGGGTTGGGATTATCTATTTGCCAAAGTACGTTCATTCGATCTTTCGTCGGTTACATTTGGTCAAGTGATTTTTTGCTAACAACAGCTCGGAATTACAGATCTATGTCATTTGATGGGGTCTCATCTCAGCGTTCACTCACAACTTGATCACGGCTCTACATTCTCGTTCACTGTTCGCTTTCAGAAAGCCGTCGCTCCAATCGTCTGTTCCCCTTTCTTTCAGATTCTAAAAGAGCAACCTCGCGTGTTGCTATTAGAAAGAACTCCTCCTCTCTTTGAATCGAAAAGTGTTTTCGCTTATCAACTTGAAACAATGGGTTGTATCACTGAATGTTGTGATATTCAAACATGTCATCCGCTGGCTACTGCATCGTATGAACTAGTTGTAGTGGACTTTGCGAACTGGAATTGCGCTGAAAGTCGTGCCGAAATATCTCCAATCTTCCACGCCATTCGCTCTTCAAGAATTCCAATATTGCTTACCCATTCCGGCTCCCACGATCTGTTCGTCAACGAAGTTTTAACGATATTTGATGTTCAATCGTCATCATCAAATGGACGTATTCAAACCCTTCGTCATCCGTTTAAGCAGTCTTTGTTGTTCAAAGTTATATCCGGACTCCTGTCCCAGATCGCCATGACGGAGATTGAAGTAAACCCGGTGGAGGATTCCGAGGAACAATTACCTATACCTGCAGCTCATGTACTGCCCATGTCTGACCGAGGAGATGCTAATTTGATTGAAAAGCTACCGTTAGAGGACTACAAGATAAGTATTCTTCTGGCAGAGGACAATCTGTATGTGTTTTCAATTTTGATTCTCATCATGACCTCATCATTAACTTTTTCTAACTCAATTACATGTCGCCAGTATAAATCAAAAGATAGTCCGTACAATGATAACGCAGCTGGGATACGCAGTCGACATTGCCGACGATGGGCTGATTGCGGTAAAAATGGCTCGTGAAAAGTTTTATGACTTGATTTTGATGGATGTTCGGTAAGTAGTCATTTCGCAGGTCGTGATCACTTGGTACCGAGGGCTGATTCGAAGCATTATTTTGAACTCTTAATTGGGATGGCGGGTTCCGCTATAAATAGTATGCCGAATATGGTAAACATTTCTTTGCGTTATCGATACTTGATAGTGATATTAAATCTAATTTTACATTTATTCACTAGGATGGTCTTGAAGCAACGCGACAGATTCGATCTCAACAATGCGACAAGCAACTACGGACTACATACATTGTCGGATTAAGGTATACATTCAGTTTTTTAAAACAGAGGCATTGCAGACGTGAATTCTAACATAGACTCTTTTTTGTATATGAAAGTGCCGATGTTTTAACAAGCAATGTAAATTCGGGCCTTGAAGCTGGAATGGATCTTTACATGTCGAAACCCATGTCAAAAACGAAATTAGCTGGAGTGATTGAACAAGTACTAAAGAGGAAGCAGGACTAGTCTGCTTTGATGATAATGTAAGATATAATATCATAAATCTTAGTGTATATGGCGTTTCCTCTATAATATATTTATTCCTGATAAGGGACGGAAGTTACATGCTTCTATGCTCCGAGAGAGTTAACTAATCTTCATCGCGTCCACGAATTCATTTTCAACCGCAGCCATCTATATATAATCAAGCCGAGATGTTCTTTATAAACTAAACGAATTCTATTCAAGCAATAGATGCGCTTGAGCATGAAGCGATGCATCGAATAATGTAAGCGATAATGAGCTGATTGACATCCGTATATTTCAATTTGACAATCGAACCAATCGTCCCATTGTGACACCATCTTTTAATGTATGCCATGATTCATTCCGCAATTTTGCCAATAATATCAAATTTGTAAACCGTGATTCTACCATAAAAATCCGTCGAATCAGTAAACACCACTTTCACTCTCTTTGTCCTCCTCGTCCTACTCGCTTCTTCCATTTCGAATATCTGCTCTGTATTGTCATCGCGCGGATAAAAAGTTTGAACTAATTCATATTCTTTGCTACCTTCCTCCGGTTTTAAATAATGAATTTCCATTGATTTGCCAACGAAACCGCCTTGGAACATTACTTTGAAGGAGTCGATCTGAACTAGCGAAGGGTAATCGAGCAGGATATACTGTGGAGTACCAGAGTCTGAGTTCCAGCATGTCGATGGGTCTGGGGATAGAAGATGCTGCTTGCCGTAGTTGCTGTGATCTTTGTTCAAGACGGACGAAACTCTGCATGAATATAATGCGTACAAAGCAAGGAATTAGGTAAAAGGCGAATTATCGTTAGAAGAAACACATTATAAAGCCAAGAATGAAATGTATATACTTTATTCTAGTTTGTTCGGTTATTAGGGATGTCATAGCAGCGTTTAATATCAGTTTGAATTTAAGGTAATGATAATGTCCGGCTTCATTCATTTATATTTATTTACTATATCACATGACTTGTTGCCCTGGACTGGCTTCACCCCCTATTCCTCATCCTATGAATTCATGTTCAATTGAAATGTTCTCTTCTCTTCCGCAACAACCAAAACGTATCTTATCCCTTCCCAATTTCATCGTTAAATCAATACTAGTCACGATTACCGCAATTACGGCTTATATATTCTATTTGAACTTGTTTTTGGCTATCATGTTGTGGACGATCTTTCCCAATTTCTTGAAGGAATTGGTCAAGAATACGATATACAGTTCCCCTTTCCTCCAAGCCATTTACAGAGTCTGGAAATGTATGTCTTGCCAATTTACTTTTTGAATCAATAATTGGAGCGAAAGTAGTAGATACTTCAGCACTTTCGTAAATTAGGATGATCATGGACGTGTTAATGGCGGTTCCTAATCTCTTGACTTCCTTCATGGCTTACGTCGGTTCATTCTCCATCGGGGTGTAGATTTCTTTGGTATTGCCTCTAAATCGTCTGAATTATTGCGTATTTGCCGGAGTGAAGTCAGCTTTCAGAAGTATCAGTTCAGGCGCCAATCTGCGTCCTCCGCGCCTCCATCACTATCGAGTTCAATATCGGCTTCTTTAAGAAGAGATACTAGGGATTTGACAGGTTTTATGATTGGCGAACCCACAGTAGAGACTGTTAGTAATATAGGTACCGTTACAATCAGATTTCAAATTGATATTTGGGTCCCAAAGTAGTCGAAGAGGGATTGTTGGCAGATGATTCAAAGGCTGACCCAACTTTGTTTTACTATTATGACGATAGAACGCTCATTGCTGTATTCGGTTCAATTGACGGTATAACCCTTTTGCTAATTCTTCTGAAGTTCCAAAATGACTTCATCTTTATGGTTCCAAGTCAATTGAAATTTGTTAACGGGAATTTCCGCTTATCTCTTTGCTGTTATCTTTTTACTTAAACAAATTTCAGTTGGAAAGAACGAGTATTGAATCGAAAGAATGTGGTTTAAACGAAGTGGTGCAGATGATACTTTACAAAAAACGTTTTCCTAATCGAGGGGATCCACGAACGTACGAAACCTCTCTTCGTCTTCCTTTCACGCTTTTTTAAATTTCGAGTTCTCATACTGCTCTCTACTGTTGATCTCTACATGACTTTCAGTCCGGAGGCGATAATACTTAGGCAAGCAATGAACAAAATACACGCTTCTTACAAGTTGGTGTATGAATTAAACGCTCGAGCGGCCACTAGATATGATTCTAGCAACAAAAGTCACGAAAGAAGATTGTTAGAGGTTAGCTATTGCACTTACATTTCATTGGTTTTTCCAAATTAATCACCATTATCCGTCTGTTATGCTTTCATTGTGCTTCTTGTCATTTCTTCATTTGATAATGTTGATAACAGCTGTGGCAGCTTCTGATGCCGGTCGAGAAATTGACAGATAGATTCACAGAACAATGGATAAAGATCGGTTTTCAAGGTCGCGATCCGGCAACGGATTTCCGCGGAATGGGTACGTCTTTACCTTTCTTTCTTCCCCCTTCTTCAATCTTTCTGATGCCACTTTCTTTCACAGGAGTGCTTTCCCTGGACGATCTAATCTACTTTGCCAAAACCTATCCAACTGTCTGCAGCGCCGTTTTAGAATCATCCAGACATCCTATATGTTGGTACTCGTTCGCGCTAGTAGGAATTAACATAACAGCCTTCACATTACAGTTGATCAGAACAAGACGGCTACAATATTGGCTTTTTACATATAACGTGGATAAAGTCGGAAAAGATCTATATCATGAATTCTACTGTTCGTTCCAACTCTTTTTGGTTCCTTTCCGGCATTCATATTGCAATTTCTGATTTTCCTGGATATACTCTGGATTCAATTGCTCATTTACAACATAGGTTACCTCTTCAAACAATTCAACAATTACTGGGTTTCGCGCAACATCACTGTCATGGAATTCGAGCGTGTATTTGCGGTTTTTAAGAAAAATGTTGAAATGGATTTAGTGCATCGAAAGAAGGGCATGGTGTTGGATGAAGAAAAGGTCAGAAGTTGGGGCGTTGTGGAGACGAAAAAGACATTGTAAGCATTGCATGTCGAAAAGGGATAGTGCTGAAAGGACAAACTGATATATCAAGCGATCAAGTATATAGTATTGTAGAATATGTCAATATATTCATGTGGTCAAAATGTTACTTCAATTTTGTGCGATCACGCCTGATGATCGGAAACGGAAGGAGTAGTTTCACGGAGAAAATTGAATATTATTAAAAATTCGTATAATACATTTTGGTAGAATACTAGCTCTCATCTAATTAATTCATGAAGAGCAGTAACAAGTATTAAACCTAAGCTATGTTGATAATAACCTGAATTACTTATAGTTTTGTTTTTCCTACGTGTTCGAATATATTTTTACACCAACAATCCGACAACACCCAAACCTCCAACCAAAGCGACACCAGTACCGACAAATCCAACCAATAGCCCGGAATTAACTCCCATGGCTCCGCTGTTAACATTAGCGTCCAAAGTTGGTCTATTAGGACTTCCAGATGTAGAAGTGGAAGTTTGTTCTGATGTTGATGTGCGAGTAGCAGTCATGACGGAAGTGGCAGAGGAAGAAGCGACAGAGGTAGAGGTTGCAGTTGCGGTCAGGGAAAGAGAAGAAGAGCCAGAGCCACCAGTAACAGGGAAAGCACCAGAATATTTAAAAGTTGAAGGACCTGCTTGAGGAGCCAGAGGGAGCATCATTAGAATTAAAACTTTCAAAGCCAAGTAAATTGATGGCTAACGTACTTTGGCCAACCCATTGCCATTGTAGGAAATAATCGTTTGAGTTGGTCAATGATGAGGGGACAGACCAGGTCACACTACCAGCGTTTGGTTGAACACCAGATGCAATATCAGCTACTTTAACACCGTTGGTGAAGTCGCCGTTACCTCTCATCAGGACAAGGTTACCCTATATCAACGGACATGTCGATCAGTAAAGAGGGGACGACAGAGGAAGAATCAAACAGAAAAACGACGTACATTTGTATTTGGCGGGACATTGCCTGCAGTTGGATTGTAGGAAAAGGTCAATGTCACGGTGGAACCCGCCTGAAGAGGGGCGTTAGGAGTGTTGATGGTGACATCTGCGGCGAGGGCAGCGTAGACGAAAGCGAGGAGAGCGAGCAAGGAGGATCGGGTATTCATGGTGAGTTGTTGAAGATAGTTGTGATGGATGAGGGTGTACTCTTTATAGATGTTGCTGCGGATGCGGGATGGAGCGAAATAGATGAGGAGGAACGATGCCAATTTAAGGCCCTGTTTGGCAAGTCTCATTGGGGTTAAAAATAGCCCAGATCCTGCATTCTGATTGGCTGTTTCATTAGCAGGACGCGTGCCCATTGGCCGGGAGGACGCGCTGGTTTGCAGTCGGTTGTTGCTGCATCTAATAATATCGACAAGCTCACAACAGCACCAACAGGCGGCGATTGTGTTCCTTCAAGCCAGAGAGGCAATTATGTTGCTGCTCGGTTGCGTGCGCCCAATGATTTCATATAGCTGACGTGCGATGGAACGCCCTCGAATCGATAAAGAATACAGCAGACTCACGACCTTGCTTTAATATATAACCCAGGAAGAGCTATCAACATTCTTTGAGTTCTCGGTTGCCAATGTCACTCTGGCATTTTGGAATGCATTACAGAAACTTCTGATATGAGAAATATGTGACACTTCTGCTAAAATAATACTGAAGAAGCATGATATCGGATAACTTGAGACAGTTCAAGAGTGAAACCACAGTTTTCCGCAATCCGATGTCAGAGCAGATGTCTTCTAGCTAAAAGAGGCCGTTCATACCCAAACCCATCTTGTGCGTGTTGCAAGTTGTGTTCCGAGCCTCCAGCGAACGGAAGTTCAAAGTTGTACCAAAGCTGATTGTGGTGTGACTCCACCATAAGTTGTAGAAAAGTTTCGAATTTTTCTTTGAGAAATTGCCTTCAGATCCTTTGGCCATCGGTGGATAAGCAATTAATTGAACCTGGACACAAGGCGAACTTCGAAGCAATCACAGCCAAGGTGCAATCTACTCCTTACGGACGTATGTATTGTGAGGACTTAGGAACTGATGAATAATAAAAATTGTTTTGAAAACTCTTTTTATACTGGTTCAATCGGCTTTTTGGCTTCCTTCTGTAATTCGTACAATTGTCCTATTTGCTGATTATTCATCTGGAAAAGTGACATTTGATACCGTCAGTAAAGGAGCAAGAAAAATGTCTTCACTCGACATGCTTCACTTTTTCTAGCCTCTAACGTCTAAGGAAGAAGCTGCTGGGCTTTTGATGGAGCCCTGTCTCCACACACCTTTTCGATCTCCTCCTTCTTCAGTCCTCTGCCTTCCAGCTTCCCTATTTGCACCTGCCTTTCGATTTCTTCGGCATACTTATTCCATTCATCGACAAAACCTTTCAAGAACTTTTGGTCTTGCACATGTTGATGCCGACGCCATTCTGATTTTACGTAATTGTCACCGATGTATCGTATCGGTCCAGGCAGTGATCGGTGCAGTGACAGAATTCGACGATATAGCTGAATGACAGATGTCTTTGAAGATGATGAAGACATTTTCTTGAAGACTGCTGTGAACAATAAATTATAATATTGCGGTGTTGCGAATATATCCCTGCTAAGTCGAAAGAGGAAGAGTGGATTGATCAGTTTGAACTTTGACTTGGCCAGGGTGTAATTCACCATTCCCGCCAAACTGATCCAAAACTCGCATTACTCTTCACACACTTTGTATATACTCCCTGTCTCATTATATTCGCAAACAGAATGGCCAAAGAGATGTCGTCATCGGACATAACATATCTGGACGAGTCGAACAACTCAAAAAGAAACAAGTATCTCCTGTTATGTCCTGATGAGCGTTGCCGCTGTAAAATATTGAGGAAAGGTGTAGGAAAGTATGAAGAGAAAACTGGCTTGATTGTAGGTTCATTAGACATTACTTTCATTTTGTGTGGCCTGGTTTGCATTCATTTTAACCGTCCGTTATAAATGATATGCGATGATTCAACTCTTTCGCATTGCCTTCATGTCGCCTCATTATTAGTACAATCTTCCACCGTTGCCCGGTAATGACATCAAGACAGCAACTGACTTTCGACAAGAATACTTCACAATACCAGACATGATGGCATTCGAAAATATAGGATTCAGCAAAACGGTCACCTTCACTCAAGACCCCGCCCCTTCTTCGTCAAGTTCGACGATAAGTCAAAACGATTCGCCTACTTCCTCTAACACTGACACAGTTATCACCACTAAGGCACCCGCTACTCAAGGTTCGAATCAAGTCCAAGTGAAATATCTTTCTTGTGCCGATTGTGATGTTGGTCCGTTAGGTTTACAAATTGTTGGCACCAGAGAGTGTTACTTGAAGGTGGACAGGGTAAGGCATTTGACAGAAGACGCAGTCAGTGGAAAGGTTTAGATTTGAATTCATAAAGTTAGTATACGGTTGTTGGTATTTTGTAGAACCAACAGTGGATTGAGTGTATATTAAGCCTGACGAAAGAAGAATTCGTAACTGGTGCATTTCAACAAAGTTACTTTAAACCGAAAACTTGTATGTTAACATGTCAGTATTGACTAGCATGCATTAATGCAGTCCGAAAGGTATGTCATTGAAAGTGAAGGATTAATGGTGAGTTATCAACTTTGGCAAAATTCCTCTTTACGTTCACAGCAAGACTCCTGCATTCCACGAAGGTTGTAATCGTCCTTGCTATTTTTCACGAAAATAACTTAAATTTATTTGGACAAAATTTTGCTACATGTTTATTTTATAAAATATTTACGAGTGCGGGCCACGAAAATATACTTTTTCACCCTTTAGTATGTCTACTGAACTATTCGAGGAACATGTCCAAGCATCCCTATTCACTTAAAGAAAAAGCACCGCAGCGACGGTAGCCAAGAATGCTGAAGCGGGAACTGTGATCTTATGTCCACTGCTGGCTAAATTCTTTCCATCATCTTGGGGGACAGATCCTTGTGCCCACAGTGTACTCAAAGTAGGATAATCGTTTAAAGATTTACCGTTCTTGGCAACTTGTTCGTTGATATCGCTGGTGACCTTGTTGAATAACTCTTCTGCTTTTCGGTAATCTTCGATTTTCAAGCGAGGCCAGAACTTTTTAATTTGATCATCAGTAAGTGTCTTAATTAAGGGGAGTGCCTTCGGTGCATTAGCTGCTTGACGTTTATGAAGGCGGATGATTGTAGTGTTTCCAGGTCCAGGACTAGGAGTTGGAGTCGGGGAGATAGGAACGGAAGTCGGTGAAGCTTTTGCAGTAGATGTAGTATTGGTTTTGGTGGTATTGGTAGGGGTTGATGAAGACGGCGAAACATCAAAATCGTAACATAATCTGTGCGGAATTTTGAGTTAGTTCATGAAGTGAATAAGATTATTTCAGGTCGTAGCAGGTGAATGAAAATTTTACCTAGTTCTATAGTTCTGAACATCAGCGAGGGTGTAGCGGTAAGTACCATTTTTGTACAATGGGACAAGCGCAGATGGGGATAAAACATCATCAGGGGTCAATTCGTCGTTTGAATAACTATAGGTAAAATGGTATTTAGTGATCCGGCGCGCTTTCCCAAAAATGATGTAGGTCAAAAGACAAACCTGTAGAAATATTGTCCGTTTCGACTTCTTTGCCAGGTTGCCCAGATAAAGTCGACGTAGTTATGGTGAATCCAAAACATGGGATCAGCAGGTGAAACAGTCACATCAAGCATATCTAATATTCAATAGTTAGCAAACTGTACCACACAAAGTATTCTGATGTTAAATACTTACTTCCTCCGATCCAGACATGAGTAGGGCCGTGAGGGATCCCTTCAGTCAACCGTGAAAATGTCTCAAATGATGAAAAAGTGGAAAGTCCGGAGGCAAGACTGTGACTGGGGACCAACCAAGTTTCTGAACTGGACGCGGAGAGGATATTTGGAGTCTGCACTTCACGTTCCACACATTTGCCATTGTGAGTCCACCCCTCGAACGGGGCTTTCAAGCAATGTTTTTGCCCATAAACAACATCTCCAAAATAAGCTGGTGTGAATATTTTACTGTCAAAGGGGGCTGTCGTTGTATTGCAAAGGCAGTTTGATGGTTAACAATCGGGTCGATAAGATGCCAGCGTTGTGGGCTTGGAAAAAGTTTAAACGACAAACCATTGAAGTCACGACCTTCGTCCCAGTACGGAAGACCCTTAACGATTCCTTTAGAGCGCTTCAACATTTCTTCTTCAAATTCGTTCACCCTATAGAATCATTTAAAAAGAAGAATGAAGAAGGTTAGAGAAGGTGAATATGAATTGATATTGTCTATGCACTACATACATTGCTCTGTGGAACTATCATGCGATTCAGGAAATTTTTTTGATGTCAGTTATACCCACTCGTAAGTCCGATTAAGTTGAAATGTACATACAGGATAGAACCACATAGTACCATGATACTTTAATCCATCGAAATGCTTTTGGGTGAATTTATCATAAACTCCTTCATCTTTCATTTTCTTAATCCTACAATAGTGAAAGCATCATATAATTAGTCCAACTGTTTGAATTGCAACTTATTGCCCGAAATACATGTCGAAGATACATACGCATCGATTAAATCTTTTACTTCGTCGTTAGACAACGATCTAATTTCTTTTCTAATTTTGATTTTCGGGCATGCAGATTGGCCTTGGACCAGTTGAAGCGAGAAGCACACGAACAAAAAGATTGCTAATCCGTACTGCATGTTGAAAAATGGCGGATAAAATTTACAAATGATGGAGCGATTTTAACGGTGCCCTCCCAAGATATATATAGGCCATCTAATCTGAGAAAATCTCGTAAGGATTTCATCCACAAAACGCATCAGCCGCTTCCGGGCTAGTCGCGTATAGACAAATGCCAGACAATGGAGATGCTTGCAAAAAGCACAATGAACTTTGGGCTTGACGGCATCCCAATGGTTTTTGAACAAAACTTTCGTTGCGGTACTGAAAAGCTTAACGTACATTTGGCAAATCATATGACGCTTTTTTACATTTTATTATGAACAATGTTAAAATGAGTATTGTTCTTGCGAGCTTAATTTTACATAAATCACCGCCAACCCTAGCTTCCATTATTCATAAGTCGTGACATAACATTACAACAAACATCAAGTGCGGCTGAACTTCTAAAAATTACCCGAAATTTGAGTTAGATAGGCAACATAATTTTATTCGCCATCATTGAAAATAGTATCACTTTCTACTTATTGTTTGTGATGTAAGTGTAGTCCCAACAGCACATAAATACATAAATACATAAAAACTATCACAATTTCTTCATTCAAAAAATACAATGAGTTGTAAGAAAAAACTTTAATTTGCACTAAAACAGAGAATACAAAAATCCAACCAGTACAGAAGCAATCAGTCCAACTGAGCCTGAATCAAGAGCGAAGGCAGAGCTTGTAGTTGTCGGGCCAGATCCTTCCTGATACAGTTGAGAAACAGTCTTGAAACTAGACAACGGTGTGCCGTTTTGTAGTAAGTCATTGATAACAGTGGTGATGTTATTCAATGCCTTTTCAGCTTTTCGGTAGTCTTCTATTTTGATTCTTGGTGAGATTTGCTTGATCTCGTCATCGGTCAAGGAAGCAAGAAATGGTAATTTGCTCGGTTGAGTTTCAGCTTGACGCTTGGCTAGTCGACCAGCGGTACGAGGCGACACTGGAATTTCGAACGCATAACAAAGTCTACGACAAAGAAAGGTCAGGCACCAATGTAATATCTAAGAGTGAAGTCTGAGAAAAGAATAGTCCGAACGAACCTATTATTGTAGTTCTGTGTATCTTCCAAAGTGTATTGAAACCTCCGAACATTCATTGGGGTAAGCGTAGTTCCATTGTTCGCGAACGCAAAGAAGTTTTCCAGCTGATAAGTACACATTAGTTACTTCCTACATGGAAATTCACTATATAAAACCAAATACTTACTCTAATTCTTTGCCAAGTGGCCCAGATGAAGTCTACATAGTTATGATGGAGCCAAAACATTGGATCGGCCGGTGATGGATCCGCTCGTCCCATGTCTGCGGGCAAAAATCGATGTGAGTTCATCTATTCCAGCTATCATTAAGTTTACGGATATACTTACTTCCATTAACCCACATATGCGTCAGGTCATGTGGGACACTTTCTGTGAGCATTGCAAATTCTTCGAAGGTGGATATTCGGGAGAGTCCGAAAGCCAAAGTTTGTGCAGGAACGATCCAAGCTGACTGAGTACCTCCGGTCGAAATAGTTGCACGCCTGACATTTCTTGAAACACATTGCCCATCGTGCATCCAACCTTCAGAAGGAGCTTGGAGACATTGATTCTGTCCGACAGTGACGCTGCCCATATACTGCGCAGAAAACAGCGGCGTTTCAAGGGGAGCTATTTGAAAATTCTGGATTAAAGGGATTGCTACCCAGCTTAATGATTAAAGATACGAATATGCCACTAAAATCCGCGCCTTCATCCCAGTATGGCAGTCTTTGTAATAAATTCACAAAATTTTTGTTAAGTTAAATTAGTCGTCTCACTACCTATAATGTAAGCAATTGTTACTCACCTGAATGACGCCACCAGAATTTCTAACATTTCATCTTCAAATTCATTCACTCGAAGAAACTTCTAGTGTTAACGACTGAAATAACAACGCAGTCAAGAAAGGTTTTGGAACTTACAAGGCTCGATGGAACTTTTTCAAATGATGAAGTAATTCCCGCGCGAAATTCAAAGGAATTGGAGAGAATCATTAATCATTATTGATTTTAAAGTCCATATTTACGAGATATACATACTGGGTAGAATGCCAGTGTTCCGTGGTAGTCCATTCCTGCCAAATGTATACTTGTGAACTCATCATAGACCCCGCTTCTCTTCATTCTGTTCAGTCTTCATTGGCAGTATATTTATCATATGAAAAACATTAATTTACTGAAACTTTTTGAGGTGACCACAAAAATCTCAAAACATACGCATTGATGAAAACCTGTCTTTTTTCGGAAGTGGGTGACTTGATTTCTTTTCGAATTTTAATTCTTTGGCAGATATTAGCTGTAGTCTGTGTGTATACAACTTGAAGATATCCAAGGATGCAGAAGACAGTAATGATACTTAAGCAACGCGTGATTGTTTGTTCTAGTGAGATTAGAGCAGATGAAGATATCTTTGTCGAAGAATGGTCTCCTTTTTATATATCAGTGAAGTAATAACTGTTATAAATCGGTGTCACGACTTACAACAGATCTGATCTATACTTAGCAGTTTCATGGACCGTTTCATTTGGGCTTAGGAGCATCAGATTGAAATCGGCCTTAATTATCTGTTATTGCACTTATATCGGTGTACCGTTTCATAGTTGCTGTTTCAATCATTGGCAAGCTCCCCCTTTTTGATCGAAATGCCCTTTGTGGGGTTGAGGAACAGGATGGAACAGGGCAAAAAAACATTTTGACGTGTTTGACTGCACCGCTTCATGCCCGCTTCCAAAATTCAAAATAGACATATCCCAATTCTCTTAAATTCTAGCCCTTTAGGAAACATAGCATTTCAAAATAAGTTTAATCTTTGGATTTCTAGTGCTAGTGAACCTCGATCGTCATTATGAGTGGACGATAGGACCTCATTGTGGCTTCCATCACATGCAACGTGTTCTTGAAATCACTTGCGTAAAACACTGGCACAATGCTAATTCAACAGATTGTGTTCTCTTTCCTAGTCAATCCATTTTGATCAAACCATGAAATATTACTTTAAGATTCGGATTCGACTAGCATATGGAAATTTTCGATTAAAGCTGCAGATTTAGCGCTCAAATATAAAGTCCATTTCACCGATTGGAATTATTCTAATTTAAACAAATTTAACTTTGGTTCTGGTATTCAGTACTCAGTAAAGAAATCTCACAGCAAGCATGAGGTTGCTGGAGTTCTAAAAACACCCCAAACTCAGCCTCAACGTTTGGCCTGCTGTTCTCAAGCGGCAACATTTTCTATGATTTTCTATTTATTCTCTGAATGCACGAGAACCGTAAATAACACAATATACAAAGCATTTACAGATTGGCTAGGCCTAAAATATATTTTATGGGGTGTAACTGTCGAATTTCTCGTTGGTCTAAAGCAATGAATAAAAAATTGCAGCGAACAGAGAAGCCACCAGTCCTGTTGAATCGGATCCAAGAGAGCTAGCAGAATTTGTAGTCACAGGTGTGGATCCTTCCTGCTACAACTGAGAAAGAGTCTTGAAACTAGACAAGGGTTTACCCTTTTGTAATTCTTCATTGATGCGGGTGGTAATATTGTTGAACGCTTGTTCCGCTTTTCTGTAGTCTTCTACGTTTATTCTTGGTAAGACAGTCCGGATTTCTTCATCAGTCAATGAAGCAAGGAAAGGTAATTTGTCTGGTTGAGATGCAGCTTGGCGCTTAGTCAATCGACGAGCGGGGGCGGAAACTTGATAATCGTAACAGAGCCTGCGAAATACGGAGGTTAAATTACTGCATATCGAGAGAACGGGATTCAACCGAATTATATGATCAACAAACCTGGTATTGAAGTTTTGAACATCTGCCAACGTGAACTGAGAAAGTGGTACCACCGTTTGTGTGGTGGTTCCGTCGTTTGCGAACGCGAAAAAATTTTGTCCCTAGAGATTGAGAAGTTAGTTATCCCAGATACCTGAGAAGTTGAGCAGAACAATAATTTTGAGCTGAGCGAGTCCCTCGGCCAAAGTCTGTGCAGGAACGATCCAAGCTTGCAGAGTGCCTCCGGTCGAAATAGTTGCACGCCTGACATATCTTGCAACGCATTGCCCATCGTGAGTCCAACCTTCAAAGGGAGCTTGGAGACATTGACGTTGTCCGACAGTCACGCTGCCCATATATTGCGGAGTAAATAGCGGCGTTTCAAGGGGAGCTGATAATATAGGGTAGAGTAAGCTTTTTTTCTGCAAGTGCTCAAATTTTTTTGATATGCACACTCACCATTGTAGTCGGCACCTTCATCCCAATACGGCAAACTAGAAAACGACGTGGTAACATTAGTTTAACTTTAATTTTTATATTTTGGTTTAACATTAATGATATTAACAACTTACAATGCTCGGTGGAACTATTTCCAGAAATCACCAATATGAATTATTGAAGTTATTAGCCAAGAGTCATGAAATATCATTAATTCTCAGAGGATACTTACAGGATAAAACCACATCGTATTGTGATACTGCAATCCTTCAAGATGTTTTTGTGTGAATCGGTCGTAAACTCCACCAGTTTTCATTCTGTTAATGCTGTAAAAATCAAGATAATGATCTTCGTTAGATCTTTATTTGTGATATTTAGCAAAGCCATAAATCAACGAGGATAGCTTACGCATTGATAAAATCTTGTCTTTCGGCAGTAGACAGGGATTTTACTTCTTTTCTGATTTTTAGTCGCGTACAGGTGGGAGCACTTTGCCCGTGAGCAAGTTGCAGAGATCCAAGTATGCAAAGGACTGTAATAATGCTTAAGCAATGCATAATTGACTATGTAGTGATGAGACAAATAGAAGTGGTTTGATGGTCGCTTCGCAAGAGAGAGCTATCTTTATATAACTCGCTTTCAAAAGAATTCGGAGACTTCTTGAATGCAACCTGCGGAAAGGTCATAATAGGTCTTAATTTGTCCTGCTTCAACAATTTTGAATTTTCGCCCGAAACGGTCAGTTGCGAAAGCTTATTATCGCAACGCTTTGCAGAAACTGGAATTTTGATTGTTATGTAAACAAATATGACAACAGCCTTTATTAAAATTCACCAATAGTGAGCTAATGCTTTTGGCTCTGTATGGGACTACCGGCACCGCTCAATTACATCAGAACATTCGTTTGGTCACGAGTGGATCCACGCAGAAATTTAACAAGTTCGGAGAATATAGTATCAAATTTGACGTAATCGCATTCATACGACTCCTTTGAGTGCAATGCGTTTAACAGTTTTGCCTCATGATCAGACTCCGCTTAATTGATACATTATTGAAGTATTGTAAACCATCCCGCCTTCGTATCCGGTAGAATTACGACTAATTTTGATGCAGTCCAATCAAAGCTAAGATAGTCTGCTCCCTCAAGTTGGGTTTATGCTCCAACCGAGCGCCAGTCTCTTTCTTTGGAATTTGATCCAAAATGTTCCGTTTGTTTCAACATTAATCTTTACCTTTAAATGGACATTACATGTTGACCCCATTAATAATTGATAGAATGCACAGTATTCCCAATCATAAGGAATAACCTTACTTATAGAATAATTTCTTTAATACTCTGTGACTCTGTCATCTATAAGTATAACTGAAAGTTCAAATTTTTTGTTTCTGCCGGTTATGACAATTAGCGACTGCCTATATGCTTCTGAACTTGTTCACTCTTTGTTCCAAATCTCTTTACTTTAATCGCTATCGCCATTTTGAAGCACTAATGTTTCAAATCAAATTCTTACTGAGGACTGGACAATTGATTATTCGTTAAATTTACGACTGAATTAAGTAACTTTAGCAATGGCATAAAATCGAGCCGATATCAGAATATTTTTGGTCAAGGTTCAGTAGCTGACCTTTTTATTCTCTAATATATGTACTATGAATATATAAATTTACAGCAAGAAATCATCAATACTCGGTTATAATACAAGAAGAATCTAATAAAACTATATTTAACAATGATTTATCGCACTTTTAACATCTATCTGCTCTATAAAAATGAAACAAGAGCGCCAGCCACAATTGAGATTATCATGCCGGCGGAACCCGCATGGAGAGAGCCAGCTGAATTTGTCGTTTCTGGTACAGATCCTTCCTGATACATCTGAGCAAGAGTCTGGAAACTAGACAACGGTTTACCTTTTTGTAGCTCTTCATTGATACGAGTGGTAATATTATTTAATGTTTCTTCGGCCTTTCTATAATCTTCTACTTTGATTTTTGGTAATACTCTCTTGATATCATCATCAGTCATTGAAGCGAGGAATGGTAACGTGATCGGTTGAGATGGAGTTTGACGCTTGGACAGCCGACGACCCGCAGTAGCCGATGCTGAAACTTGAAAATCGTAGCAAAGTCTGCGACAGAAAAAGGTCAGGTCACCGATAAAAAGATTTCTGAGGAAAGAATAAGTCAAACTAACCTTGTGTTGAAATTTTGTACGTCTGCCAAGGTATTTTGAGAAAGTGGAACCACCGTTTGCGGGGTAGTTCCATCGTTCGCGAACGCAAGGAAGTTTTGGCCCTGGAATTTGTACATTAGCGACCCCATTTATGAGTAGTTGTCATAAGAAACCAAAAGCCTACGTTTCTGCTTCGTTGCCAAGTGGCCCAAATAAAGTCTATATAATTATGGTGGAGCCAAAACATTGGATCGGCCGGTGATGATTGAACATCTGCCATGTCTTCGCGAAAATGGATGTGAGTTCTACATTCCAGTTATCATTGACTTCATGAAAATACATACTTCCACCTATCCAAACATGAGTCGTGCCGTGGGGCACACCTTCTGTACTTGTTGAAAAATCTTCGAAGGTTGTTAGCTGGGAGAGTCCGGCAGCCAAAGTTTGTGCAGGCACTATCCAAGCTTGCTGTCGGCGTCCGCTCGAAATTGTCGCACTTCTGACCTCTCTTGCAACACATTGCCCATCGTGCATCCAACCTTCAAAAGGAGCTTGGAGACACTGATTTTGTCCGACAGTGACGCTTCCCATGTATTGCGAAGTAAACAACGGCGTTTCAAGGGGAGCTATTTAAAAATCCGGGATTAAAGGGTTGCCAACATACCCAGCTTAATGATTAAATATATGAACATACCATTAAAATCCGCGCCTTCATCCCAATATGGCAGTCTTTGTATTAAATTCAACAAAATTTGGTCAAATTAAATCAATCGTCTCATTACCTATAATGCGAGTCACTCACCCTTGAATGACGCCACCAGAATTTCTCAGCATTTCATCTTCAAATTCGTTCAGTCTGAAAAAACAAGCTAGTGTTAATGACTGGGATAGAATCAATATGAGAAATCTAATTCTAAAACTTACAAGGCTCGATGGAACTATGTCAAAAAAACACCGCACAAATATGGAAAAATTGTTAGCTACTTTGACTTTAAAGTTTAAATTCGCGAAATGTACATACAGGATAGAACCACATTGTACCGTGGTATTGCAATCCATCGAGATGTTTGGCTGTGAATCGATCGTAGACTCCACCAGTTTTCATCTTGTTAATTCTTCATTAGCAGTATGTTAATACACTTTTATTCCCGTCATAGAATGACCAAAAAATAACTTACGCATCGATGAAATCCTGCTTTTCAGCAGCCGTCAGTGATTTGATTTCTTTTCGAATTTTACTTCGAGTGCAGGTATTAGCATTCTGCGCGAATGCAGCTTGAAAGGATGCAAGGATGCAGAGGACTGTAATAATACTTAAACAACGCATGATTTTCTAGTTAGAATTCAACTATGTCGAGATTAGCTATACCGCTAACAGAAAGGCACCGTTTTACTCCTTTTATATGTCAGTAAAGCTGACTTTGAAAGTAGCGAAGCTAAATTTGTCACAATTACAACGGAAAGCATCGCATTTTAGCGATAATTCAAATGCACGCGACGGGGATGTGGAAAACAATTGTACCTTGCTACGAAAAGAATTCAATAATTGATTTCATACGAACGCACCAATGGTTAGAGTTTCAGATCTTATCCAAGGAATCACTATGTGAGCTTATATAACTGATGCAAAGCATATATGCATCAGGTAATTGAAGGACAATTACTGCTGGTTACTCTGATCAATGGTGGCCAATTCCATCTAAACAGAAACTCGGATTTTCGGCAGTAACATTATTAAATGAATACGAATTCTCTTATATGTGCGTTGCAGTAGCTTTTCTGTTTTGAAGTGGATCAAGCAGCGGTTCAGTATAGGTGTGATTTGAGCCGATCGCTTCCGTCGCTGGCACTGCAGATGCCGGCAACACTGGAAATGACACAGATTCTCCGACTACACCGGCTCCTAGAGGCCAAATATATCACAATGCAGGGAAATTTATTTTAATTAATTAAGGAACACTGCCATCTGTAGAGTGCAGAATAAATTACGGCTATTTGACATCAAAAATAGTGTGCATTATTATTACACTTTTCTATAGATAACCATCTCTAATGCATAGATTGCTTAAGACATGCATTTTCTCAAAATGTTTGTTCGAAATGATGACAAATTCTCTTCCTCGATAGGATGATTATGTGCAAGGCAGTGCTCTCAAGGAAAAACTCATTGAATCTTAGCTGACGGACAAAGTGTCTAATTTGGCGTAAGGCTAAACCTTCAATTTGTAGCTAACGGCGGCATGTATTCAAGCGATGCACTAAAGTCCAATCGGAATATTCCCACTCTATTACTCAACATTATACCATTACCCTAATGTGCCTACAATAATTCTATCTTCACAACTCCTGTCAGTGTATTTAACAAGCTGAACATCTGGAGCTTTATCTTTGTGCTTAAATGTGTTCCTTATGTACATAATTCTGCCATGATCAAGCAACCTTTTAGCGACGTGGCCTAACGCTACTTTTTCAGTTCTTTTAAGGTTTTCTGTAAGCTCTTGAAGGTTCAAGTTTCGCCACTTGGGATCAGTTTGAAGGCTTTTGAGACCGGAAGCAACAACGTCAGAGCAGTCAGATGATGAAAAACCGAGATCTAGGGTTGCCCAGCTAGTTAGTTTAAATATGAGGTTGATTTCATCAGTTGAGAAACCGAGCTGGCTAATATATGGGGTGTTAATATATGACTCCAATGACAAGAGATGATGACAACATGTAGACAGGCATAGTGATATTGACTTTGAATCAGCATGAGGAGACGCACGAGCAATATGACTTAATGCTAAGTCTGTGGCAGGACCACAGAAGTGTTTTGAAATAAATAATAATGACGACTCAGAACTTTCGAACGGTAGAATCTCGAACGGCGAAATCGAACTTAAGTCGTTGGTAAGTCTGATCACTCGTGAACCACCGTTGCGAATGAGGTAATCCTTGGAACGTCGAGACCGGAATGAAAGCCTATCTATGAGAACAAACTCTAAATTTGATGGGCTTTGCAATTTATCGGCGGCCGTGACTGAAGGAGAAAGAATGGATGGATCATTTTTAGCGCAAAGACAAGAACGAGAATGTCCGTGGGCAAGTTGAAGGTGGTGCGAGAGATTGCCAATGCCAGCCCCAAATTCAACTACTCTGCAAAGTGACTGATGAGGAATGAGATCACGAGAGAGAACGTTTTTAATGATGCTGGATTCCTGCAGCAGATGTTTGTACTTTTTCACACTGATCGGGGGAGGATAGATTGACGAGAAAGACGGATCAGGGGCCACACTGGTAGGGATGTCCACAAGATTAAGCGAGGAAGACACTTCCAATAACTTTTGAAGCAAGGATGCAGTAATATAAAACTTGGGATTGATTGCGGAAGTTTGATGAGACGGCTGGTCGGCCAACCCAGTCGAGCGGGAATTCGGATCATCATTATTATCGTTGAGACGACGAAGATATTCTTTCAGATGATGCGGACATAGTGTCGTATCGGACAAAGACGCTCTCTGTTTGCAGTGTCTAAATCTCTGCTGATGTGTTGACCATGTCTTGTGGCTACACAGCATCTATCTGAATCTTTGAATCGTTTGAAACTTGAATCCGTTTGAATCTTTTCTGTCTTTTCGCACTGTGGATACTTTTACTGCAGGAAATGAACATCACGTGAAATAAGCTTAAGTCACGTGCGGATCTCCTGCTACCTCTACAATCAATTCGCTCTTATGACATTTGCTGTATTGAGATCCCTGTCAATCCACAACTAATCCTAATCACATCCACCGAACTTCTCGCTGTCGTAGCAATCATGTCGAATATAGCAGCGATTCCGGTCCTCAATAAGAAGGGCGAGATTACTATGCAGCCAACTAAAGTTCAGCGATATCGGCCAGGTAAAGCGCCGGTCGGAGCTGACATAACTTCGGATACTTCAGACGAAGAGGAAGATGAACGCCGCGATTTACAACAGCTGCAAAACGAAAAGCGTCGTAATGTCCAACAAAAGCACGGTCTTGAAACGGAACAAATCATTACAGAGATCAGCTCAGTTGACATCGCTTCAGATAGGCGGTTGAGGAGATTACAGCAAATATCTAGTGAAGACCATGGAGTCAGGAGGAGGAGGCACTACGAAGAAGATATAAAAGAGCGAAAAGAACAAGAAATTAAAAGGGAAACCGAGCAAGAGATCGCTGGTGCGCTTTGATTTCTATTTGGCTTGTAATCTTGACAACCGTTTACTGACATCGATATCCGTATTTATATTATAGAGGAAGAAGAACTCGACGAGCAGGAAAACGCCAAGCGGAGAGAATTATTGCGAAAACGTGCAATAGAGAGAGCAGCACAAGAAGAAGAAGCGTTAGGGAAAGATCAAGACGAAGAGGCAAGTCCTTTGTCATTATGCCTTTCATCGCATTAGTTTCGGACACCAAATAATTTCATTTGATCGAATTTGTAGGAAGAAGAAGACGAATATACTTCCGAGGAAGATTCATCTGACTCCGAAGATGACATACTACCGAGCCGAACTCTCTTTAAACCCGTTTTCATCCCGAAGTTTGTATTTCATTTTCGTTGACCTATTGTCAGAGGCGCACTTCTCTGTCACATTTCTACATATTAACGCAATGTATTGATGTCGCAGGCAGCACCGTGAAACCATTCTCGAAAAGGAGCGACTGCAGAAGGAAGAGGAGGAGGCTGAAGCAAGGAGACAGAAGCAGTTAGAAGAAAGAAAATTGGATTCACATAATCTGGTTGCTGAGACTATCAAGAAGGAACTGGCAGGAGAAGGTAGAATATTTGATCTTTTTCGTCATCGGTTTGTGTCGATTTGTGCAATTCTAACTTATCTCAATTTGAATTACCATCATCTTTAATGTGATGTAAAATTAGAACAAGGCGTCTTAACACAAACAGTTGACGATACAGATGGACTGGATGAAGAGGCCGAATATGAATTATGGAAATTACGAGAGTTGAAGCGGATAAAACGAGATCGGGAAGAAGCAGAACAGTAAGTTTTCGCCCTTTTTTACATTACGTTGTTTAGTGTGCTCTTGCTCTTTTATCTAAGAGCTCCCGTGTGTGCTGAAAATTTTAACATTTCTTTGCTCAACGTCAAAAAGGCAGAAGAGAAACGAAAAAGCAAATCCAAAATCAAATTTTTGCAAAAGTATTATCACAAAGGCGCCTTTTATCAGGTATGGATTAAATGTATTGGCTTCGTTCGGAGGAGTTGGACCTGTTTTTTTGACGATCTATTATCAATGCTAACTTCGGCTTGCATTTTGTTCGCTAATACCAGGATTCGACTGAAGAAGTTCTTCAGCGCGACTATTCAGCTCCAACATTGGAAGATCACTTCGACAAGAGTATATTACCCGAAGTTATGCAGGTATTTATATCGAAGCGACATCTCATACCCGCGTTTAGAAGTTTATATATTGATTCGCACTTTCTCCCCTCGTCTCTCGTCCTTGAATTTCTTCGACTTGTTTGATCGAAGGTTAAAAACTTTGGAAAAGCGTCACAAACCAAATGGACACATCTGTCAAAAGAAGATACATCTCGTAAAGATGATTTACGATTTCAAGATAAGAACTTGGTTCGTAGAACTATGCAGAAGATGGCTGGCATGAAAAGTAATAATGGTGGAGGCGGATTCGAGAAACCGAGTTACAAGAAGAAATAAATATAGGTGTGCGTATTTCGCGAAATTGAAGTGATTACTCTCCTCTTGCAATCCGTTTGAATAACGACAGCAGTCTTAAGAATCGTGAAATGCTGAAAAATGATAGGATATTATAAAGCTTGCTCGCCGTTATATTTCATTCGCATTGTAACACTAGATATACATTGAATTGAGGCTGTCGCAAATGCCGTCGATTTCAACCCAACTAGAATATTCTGATCAAGAAGATGGAGGAGCTTCTCTAACATTGCGCGGCCGAAGAAGAGAGAGGTCTTGACGTCAACTTGACTATCGAAGGAACGAAAAGCGATCATGCACCTATCATTGCAGACAATATTGCCAGTGAGAGATAAATTGTATCATGAACTCGTATGTTTCCTTAATTGCAACCATAACCATTGTACTCTAGGCTGGATTATAGAATAAAAGAATTGAAATGGTCTGAGATTTCATTTGGAGAGGAACTCAGTTGACAAATTTCAAGCTCATCATAATAAATAAGTGCACCAATAGAGATACCTAAGGGCATGGGGGTCAAGCAAGCAAAAGAAACTATAACTTGAATGGGTGATATGTTCAGCTTCATACATTTGGTAACCTATCTTCCCACAGCACACCTATAGGTCGAAGAGCTACATCATTTATAGTTTGATTTGTTCGGTCTATTATAGTACGGTGAATGTCATCAATCGATTTTCGGGCATCAATAACCTGCAGCGCGGTAATCCCGCGCAAAAGAAGGGATTAATGACAGCGATCCCAAAAAATGAATGGCAAAATGGATCCGAGACCAAGATTTGCTCGCATTCGATTAAAAATAGACAACAAACCATCCAGCCATCCTCTTTTAGGTCCATAAAAACATTTCTAACTTTCTCCTGAAATTCCAGTTTCTCGTATCGTTCTTCCCCAAATCCTCCTCGAGTCATGGTATCGTTTATGGGAATGTCCAGGTAAACTGTGAGGTCTGGCTTGGGAAGACCGATATCGGGGGATATACACCATGAAAGGGGAAGTCCCTATATGTGCATGCGATAATTGAATATCAAAAGATAAAAATCGATGTATCGGAATGTCCCGAAGCGAAAGTCGATAGGAAGGTAAGTGTTATTTGTCGGCAAACATAATGGGTCAAATACCATACGCGACAGAAGAACGAGAGGCGAAATGAACGTCGACATTCCGATAGATTCAGATGTAAGAGGCAAATTTAGAGTAAAATAGCAAGTCAAGCGACCGAGTAAGTATAGATCAATCAGACGGGTTTCTCTAATATTCATAGTCATACTTTAGCAGCCGAGAAAGCAACACCCGAGTACGCGTATCGATCACAAACGATGTTTGTACCCGCATTTAACAGATTTTTTATATTAGAGCTGTTCCGGTCAGAAAGGAATATTTAATTAGTTATTCCAACACAGGGTACTGGTCCGTTAATGGTAAGTAGCCGGTAAAATAGAACACAAAAATACTAACACGGCTTCCCATCTGTTTGTAGAAAACAGTAAATGAATTGCGTGATCGTCCATATCCGTCGCATTGCAAAGATATGAATTAATCATTTTGCCGATGGGAGTTGTCCTGTCTACAAAGGTAATTCGACAGTTAGTCTTATTCGTAGTTGAGAAGAGACGGAAACAGATACGAAAGTGCAAAAACAGAAATCAAGTTTACCAGGAAATCTCATGATGACGGTTTTCTGTCCGGCATCGTTCAGATATTTTACCAGTTTGGAGGCTTGAGTTGTTTTCCCGCATCTATCGACGCCTTCAAACAGGATAAAAGCACCGCGCCGTAGCATTTTTATGGGTGGAGAGGGCGAAGAAGTGGAGAGCATGAATTAGCTGAAGAACGACAAATCGGTATGAGCGTAGTCACTTCTGCGTATGATTGTATCTAAATCGTCAAACTTATATGATTTTGTATGTAAAATTTAAAGCAGGATGTGGGATGACAGTGGGAAATTTGGAAAACGCAAGAAAGGAACTCGGTCGTACACACACGACAAGTTGTAAACACAATTACAGCAGCCATAGCAACATTACATACAGCAAAAGATATAGTAAACCGTCCGACAGCAAAGACATAAACCTATTCTGTCTCATACTCTTTTCCTCCCTCCCTATTCTCCCTTGCTCTCACTCTATCATGCAAATGGACGACCTCGTCTCGAATCAAATGGAAAACATTGACAAGTTTTCGTCATCTGTATGCATATTTTCTTTCCGAGCTCCTGAATCTGTCTAACCAGCTATATCTCCATTCAAGCTATTGGAACTTAGAGAATCTGCCCGGCTTTACGAAATATCATTAGACACATACGATCTCGATGCGCTGGGTTTGTGAAATTGATCGATTCAATTTTCTAATTAGCTCCGCTCATCCGAGTATATATACTCTCCATACAGAGAGAATGCAACTGTATCAAACTGGGATGAAAAGATTGGCAGATAACTTTAGAGAAGTTATGAAATGCGCCCAATTATACGGAACGGGTAGGTGGATTTTCCTACTGGTTTTGATTTCGACCATTTCTGTCGAACTAATCCGACGTACTAGAAATTGTTAAAACAGTGACTAAAGCGGAGAAAGTTATACAGGATAGTGGGAGAGAATCAGAGTTGCGTAAACTCTTGAAACGATCAAAGCCGCTCCCATCAACATCGTCAAAGAAAGCTAGATTGATGCCTGTCGGTCGTAAAACGTAAAAACTTCTTCATTTACTTGCGTGTAAATTGTTTATTGGATTAATAAGCTATCCTATTACAGTCTCTCTATCGATCAATCTATACAGCAATGGAAATCCGCATTTTCGAATGGACTTCACACCATTGAATTGATAACCGATCCTGTTACCAAGAGGGTTGTCGGCGCACATGTGTGTATCGACGACCTCTCAAGTTCCTCCACCCTTCTAAACTCAGTTGGCTAATTGCTTCCTTGCTTTCTCGCTTTATCTTACGTTGTCCCAACCAGGTCAAAATCGAAGAAGTATTGAGATGCATGATCTATATCGAAGAAAATAACAATGAAGGCAAAGCAGCTTATGTTCCTTACAAAGTGATCGATTTGATAGTATACTCTCCTGAACTTGAGGTTTGTGCTGCTGTTGCTGCGCGATGGAATATTCTCCGGTCAACAGCTGGAAATCAGTATTCATTCTAAAAATGATTTATTAGCGTCCTCCGTCCCCTTCTTCGTCTTCAACATCCGACATCTATTCAAAAATTACCCTACATGGTATGGCGCTTATGGCTCACCTACGACGACATCGTCCGGAAACGGAATTATTCGATATATTGGTATGCTTTACTTTTCTTATAGCTGACTTCCCGCTCTTAATCTGACAAATGGCCATATCGCTCGCTCATCGGACGTAGACATGGTTATCGTCGTATTCAAATTTTTTCACCGCACCTTGTATTCGGTGTGACAAGATTATAAACTTCGATCCCCGGTCATTTAATCTTACACCTCCAACGGATCGGTGTCTAAGAGAAACTGACATCTGTACCAATGGAAACATGCCGCTGCAGTTTGAGATTGTCCATGACAGTTGTAAATAAAATGGGGTTTGAATCTGAAGATTAAAATACTTTGACCCAAGTGTATTGCCAAACATTTACATAAGAAGTTCTTGAAGAGCCTGCTACCATTCGACTTATGAGTCAATATTAACATATTACACTACATTACCGTTCATAGAACACACTATCCAACAAACAATTTATCACTGGATAATTATGGTGCATTTGACTACACCTTTGGAATGAAAGTAGCAAACGTTAGATAACTTGTATGTCCTCTAGCGTCCTGCGCTGGTTTCGACACCAACATCTGCTTCACTAAAGGCTCCTCTATATTTCCGCTTCCGTCCTGCAATATGTTTAAATTTTCTCCGTTTGCTTGAATGTCGTCCTCTTCTGGTGCTGCCTCATTTTTGAATTGTTTATTCTTTGACTTCATTTTTCGTGTCTGGAGCCTTGCATATTTTACTGATTTAACGGATATGGTACGTACGTCGTGAAATCGTATCAGACATTCGTACATCTTAATGTCTATGGTGCAATCAGTCAGTGAATTGAAGTGAAACATAAGTGGTACGCGCTAGCAACTTACCGACAAACATCTCATCGTTTAAAGCTGCACATGTCTTCTGTACTTGCTCAATGCAAGGAGAAAAACAGCATATTCGGCCCACTTGATTCTGCTTAAAAGCTTTCTTCGCGTGGGGAATAGCTTCCCAAGGTGCAGGTAAATCTAGAAAAACTTTATTTCATATGCAGTTAGATGGTGAAAATTCTGTTTTAACTAAGATTGTCAAGATTACCTGCGTCAACGGCACCTTGGAGTCCGAATCCATCCCGGCACACGTCGCGACACGTCGAAGTAACAAGATGAGCAATTCCATGGTCCTCGAATTCTTTTCTGGAAAAAAAAAATACTGCTTTAAATGATATGATTTAAATTCTGTAGGGTTCGCAAATAATCTCACCTGGCACGATTCGCCCTTTCTTGATGATACTCAAATGTATGGAGATGCCCAGATGGGGCAATGGTCCGCACAAGTGAATGTGAGAAAGAACCGCTGCCAGTCCCTGTTCAACGATGCTTGATTTGAATAATATTTCTTACGTCATGAATTAATGTTTCAACAGACCAGACTCGAGCACAATCGATCCCGGTCGCAGATTTAGGAAAGATGTGATGACTGAAATATCCGCAATATACAATATTTGAGTGCGATGAGGTAGCACCAGAGTCCATAACTCGGGGGTAGGATAGAGGAGAAAAACGTAGCCTTGATTGTTGTGCGATAGGAGCTGATTTTTAAAATCGGAAGCAGGCAAAATTAACAGACCGGTCAGCAGAGCAAGTATGAGATTGAAGCATACTTTTGAACCCCATTTTAATCCGATCATATCATCATGTTTAAATATTCCTGCAGTGCAATTGAAAAATTCGCCTTTCTTCATGATAATCGGTAACATGTGGCGGTATCCCTAAAAGAGACCATGACTAGTGAGATGACTTAGAATTATGATTGAACATTAATTGAATTCACGGTAGATTTCTGGAGTATTCACCATGTGTATTATGACAGTATCCCCCTCATTGATAGTTTGTGTATATTCAATGAAGCTCATATTGTGTATAGGTATATCGCTAATCCTTTAGTATCCGCATTTAAGGCATATTGGCATTTGTTTACAATGCGTTGCTAACAAGTAACACACACGTGAAATTGATTAGGCATGACAGTGGGCGAAAAGATAAATTTATTCTCCCCTAAACGAAAATATCCGACATTAACGGAAAATATTTCAAACCGAAAAAGCAAAATCTATTTTTCTGTATCTTCGTTTTACAAGGAAAGGAGTTCTCCGACCGCACACAGCTACATCAAGATCAACTATTCTACAATCTACTATTACGCGGCATCGGAAAAGGAGAAAGACTAGGACCACAAAAACGTAGCAAAAAAGAAAAGAAAAAGAGTCTAAATTACATCAATTACGGCGCTTCCTCGGGAACTGAAAGCTAAATTTTAAATATCGTTGCCAATTCACGTAGCACACTCCATTATAACATTTTAAAATAACAGTGTCAGTACAATACACTCAGTAATATTGTCATTGTAATATGGCGATTTCATATCTCCAGATGATAATAATAATAATCGTTATCGCAGGTCGGTCATACTTGGCCAGATCATAAACTCATCTCTTCAATAAGGCGATTGCACAATTTCTTGTGTGACCAAACTGTACAGATGGAGTAAGAAGTTGATTAGCTAAAATTCAGGTGAGGAATTCCAATCAGCAATTGAGAATGACTTACCAGTCCCCCGCAGACGTTTTGTTTGGATGCAATAGGTGTTCATCCGCTCTACCCGACAAATTTCAACTTCAAATTTGTTTCCTTTCACACCATTGAGAATCTCTTCGCAGGAGTATAAATAATCGGACACTCTTTCATACGCAATCTGGCTGTGCATTAAAGCTCTCTCGATCTCCCATCGGATTTCCTGTAGTGGTTTAGAAGTAGAAGCAGAAAGACTGAAGAAACCGCGAACTGTGCGAATCTCTTTAGAAGTGCTCGGCTGTTTGATTGGACTGGATGGGCTTGGTGGAGTATACAATGTGGTGGTGGTAGTGGGAGCCGCGGCAGAAGGCTGCCGAAAGGAGAATCTTCTGGTGGGAGCCGATTGCTTGGATTCTTGCCGAAAATAGTCAGGCGGAGGAAGATTTGGGTTCGCATGATGATACTCATTGCGCGGTTGATGCTTAGATTGAATGGAGTACGCAATTTGTGTGACGGGAGATTGTGAGTATTTGATGGGCGACACTGGGCTATGCGGTCTGTATTGAGGAACAGCGGTATTCTGGTGATGATATGAAGGCTGTGGCTGGTGGAGTTGCGATTGCTGAAGTTGGGACTCTTCGTCAATAGACATCATTGACGACGACTTCGAGAATACTAAGGTCGCACTTGACGAACGAGCTATTTGCTCGAAACGACGCTTTGATTCTAAGAGGAAATGGCGTGTCCTAGCTTCATCGAGTAAATGATAGTAACAGACAATAGGGCTCACCCCTGCTTCCGAAGATGCCAGTGCCTTTCTAATTTGTGCTTCCTGAAATCCAAATGATAACAAGACGCTCACTAGTTCTTCTTTAGGATTCATTACTGCGAATGGGCGGAGTGGAAGGCAACTCTTCGGATATTCGGTGTGATCCAAATTAACCCATGCGTGCTGACGAATTTCCGCCAACGTAGCTCTCTTGCGAGGGTCCACAGTTAACATTCTACCAATGAGATGACAAGCCTCTGTTTGATAAAAGAAAAGTCAATTTTAAACACATTCTGCATTCAATACGTGGAAGAACAGAAACGCTAACCTGACGAAAAATGACTGGGACATCTATAATCTCCGGCAGCAATCTTCTCGTATAATTTTGGCATCGTTGTTGCGTCGAAAGGGAGCCTTCCTGAAAGAAGAGCAAATAAGATGACACCAAGACTCCAAATATCGACTTCCGGGCCGATATATTTAATCCCTTTGATCATTTCCGGGGCAGCGTAGAAAGGAGAACCGCAATATGTATCCAATAATCCGTCCCGTCGGTAAGTGTTCACAAAACCGAAATCAATTATTTTGATGTTCTTGTCTTGGTCAAGCAATAAATTCTCTGGCTTCAAATCGCGATGAATGATCGAGTTCTAAAGCACCCAAATGTGAGATTTAGAGGAAACCCATGCAGAACATTAAAAATATACCTGGTGACAGTAATCTATTGCCGATATGATTTGTCTAAAGAAAACTCTAGCTTCTTTCTCCTTCACTAGCCCATGTTTAACTATGTAATCAAACAACTCTCCCCCATTTGCGAACTCCATCACGATCATTACTTGATCCTGTGTTTCAATCGCATCATAGACTCTAACAATGCTTGGATGATTTAAGAGCCGCAAAAGCCTAATTTCTCGCTTTACGCTATTTCTTTGTTTTTCTGTTTTGATGTTCGCTTTTTCAATTATCTTGATTGCGACCTGCGATTATTTGACACGTAAGGTATCAATAAAATCGTTATACTCCCGATGAAAAACAAAACGATTAACTAGAACTACCTGCTGCTTTGTTGCAATATGTTCAGCTAACTTGACTTTGCCAAAAGTACCTTGCCCTAACGTCTTAATAAATACGTAATCTGTTACTTTGGAATTAGTGGGAAGGAATGGCTCGATGTATTGAGGAACGAATGCTAGTGGAGAATTAGCTTCTGCAGCAGGGGCTGCATTAGATTGAGAATGGGACGATGGGTTTTTGAATGCCGGAATCACTTTGTGTTGCTGAGCCTAATAATCATAGATAGGAACGAAATTTTGTTATTGTCAACCTTTAATGGAAATTAACTTTTGGGATGTTCTTACCTGAGAAGCTACACGACGCTGAGTGTAAGCATCTAGCAAAGTTAAAATATAATTATGCCTTATATGTATATCATCAACTCTGGCCATCTTTTCTTGGAAAAGTCTGGTTATCTCCGTTCGCTCTGCGTCGGAGAGAGACTTCAATTCATGGTCAATTCGAGCCGCGACTACATGTGGGTCTTTTCCGACTAACTCTTGTCTGAGAGAAACCGGCATCCTATCGTCAGAATTTCTAACCTTTCAACTAGAAGTATGGTTCACATAAATTAGCAGACAAAGAATTTTAAATTTGGTCAGTTCAGCTTACCACAAAAACATTAACAGAAAGAGCGCAAAAAATATCAGCTTTTGGGAGTCACAGAGGAATATAGCTACCTAAAGCAGCAAAACCGTCTTTAATTTAAAAAATATTCTCGTAATGGATGTTGCAAAAGTACGAATAAATGAAGGAATTGTATGAACCAAAGAGTGACGAGAAACACGGAAAACTGCGAAACACCAGATTTGAAGCTCGCTCGAGCTACAAAAAAATCGTCAAGAATTTCCAAAGCCTGCTTCTTTTGCTCCGGGAGCACAGTCAATTTAGTTTCTGGGGTTATCTTAATGGGAAAGAATTCGACTACAGGTTAAAGATTGGGGCATGCAAGGGATTACGGAGTCAGGGACACCAAAATTGCAAATTTCTGCTCTTCAAAGGATGAATCGCGTCTCACGCGGTTTCATTCGAATCACGAAGGCGAGATCATTGATATCGTACAATCCTGCGCGAGAAGAGATCGAGAAGTTGCAACACATAGTGGGACTCTGTGGGAGCTAACTCTATATTGGTTTTGACCCGACAGTTTCTGGTCTCCTCCATACGGCATTGAGATAGCATAGTTTAGAGCCAGTATCATTCACATAACGACTGAAAAGAGGATTGATTAAGCAATCAAAAGCACCGACAATACAAAGACAAAACTCCATTTATTCGTTGAAGCCAACAAATTGCAAGTTTAATCACATAGATTAGCCGCAAGCATTAATGCATGGAAGTCATGGAAGTCCGCAAACGGAAAGGACACGAGGGGCATAGGCAAGGCATAATAATAGCTGTATTAATCTATGGTATCGTCTGCAATCGTACACAAAGTTTATACAAATGCTAATATTTCCGCTGCCAGCTAAGAATCATGGGGTGTCTGGTATAGTCGGTCACCTGAACATTGAAATAAGTTAAACCTCGGTTTACCAACGATAAACGGCAGGCCGGATTAGAAACTCACCGGCATCACCAATCCCCGGAATAACATAACCATTGTCATCCAACTCATCGTCTACTGCACAAGCAAAGACAGTAATATCAGGATGAACAGTTCTCAGATTCTCCAAACCTTCTCGTGATGCGCAAACGCAAACAAATTTAATATCCTTTACTCCCCAATCTTTCAATATGTTGACCGTCGCCACAGCGGTACCTTTATCAAACCCCCGACTCGAGTTAATATTATTATATACGGGTAACTTGTTAGATAATATATTTATTACCAGACGTCGCTATCATGGGATCCAGAACAATCGCGGAATCGATGTTCACATCGTGAGGAAGTTTATTGTAATACTCAACAGGTTGGAGAGTAGTCTGAACGAGTGCATGGTTAATATTGAGGTAAACACACAGGCAGCAAGAAGTCAGAGGAGGAGTACCTTTTCTCTATATACACCAAGATGTAAAACTCTTGCGGTTGGGATCATCTCGAGGAATGCTTTTGAGTGGAAGATGTTAACTGGCCTGCGGCAATCATCACAGGGAGGACCCTTTTCATACCTTCCACCATACTCAAGCCAGACCGCAATATAGGTACAAGGCCGACCTTTGGCTTAATCTCAACTCCTTGGTATTGAGTTCTCGTGGGCGAAGTTAACTACGGATAATTCATTATCCAGAGAGACGTGTAACCAAGAAGGTAGCATTCAAAACATTAATATAAACACAAGTAAAAGCGACTGTCGACGAGCAATGTCTGAAAGGTATACAAAGCGATAATAGGAAGCGGGGCATGGGAAGATTTACCATTTTGGTATGCTTTAACGGAAGGTCCACTGTGGCATCGTAAGCGATGAGGAGAGCCAATTCATACAGGATTTCTCTGACCTGTTTCGGCTTCGTTGTCCTATCGCGGAGGATGGAGAGTTTGTGTGCGACGAGAGGATGCGAGCTAACAAATACCTTTGCGAGACTCATATCGTCTTGTGAAAGAGTTAGTCTTTGATATATGAATGCGAGGACGAGGGACGAGGGAGGAGTTCATAACGAGAGGGAATCACGTGATCTTTCGAGTGCCGGATTTCGCTCCTGCTTGAGAGCGCCGGACTCATTCCTCTTTGACTTTGGATATATCTATGTGTGCGAGGAGAAGAGAGACGGTGTAGTAACTGATTGCATCTGAATCTGCGACAGAGTGAGTTTAAACCCTGCTTATTGTCTTTGTAATGACAGTGCGCTTATCGTCCATACCAGAATCCCAGATAAGCCCTTCCTCAGTGACCGAGAAGCTCCCTCAAAAGGCCCCACCAATCTCGACCATTGATGCACTCTCATCATGATTTGTGTTCTGCCCTTCGATTCTTCATTTACACTCATCTCGTGCATCTATATCTTCTTGATGGCTCGCTGTTCTTTCTCTTCCTGAGACTCATCGTCCAGATGGTAGTAGGTTGCTCTCAGCTTCGTCTGTCGACATTTTCTCTAACTATCTTCCTCATATTGCCTTAGGCGTTCTCGAAAAAAAACCTGAAAGCCTCCTCTGTCAGCGTCATTCTCCTCTTCGCAATCTCGAACGTAATATTTATGTTCCGGCATATCATTGAATCCTCGGCAGTCCCGATTATCATTGATTTTGTGGGGAAGGGTTTGTTTTTCGGCCGACTACATGATGTATATCTCTATCAAAACACCGACATATTTGCTTTCAATTGACAGGTCTTCGTTCATATCGAGTTTATATTATATTTCTGGATCTTGTCGTCGTGATGTCACAAGCGTCTCTGATTTTGATCATCATTGATTCACTCCTACCAACTTCGTCATGGCAGAGTGAATTAGGGTTCATAGCTGACATAGACTACAAGGCAGCTACGCAAGCTATTCGTGGCGGATTTCGAAATTTCGATGACATTGATAGACTTCCTGTATGATGCTGTATATTCGTTGGAGTTCCATCTTGATCAAAGTATTCCCGACTAAAACATAAAAATTATCATGCGTTTTAAGTTGTTTGGATCATTATAGTTTCGGATTCGAAGGACAAATGCAATCTTCTGTCCATATTCTTGTTAGCCGTGTCTTCTCTCGCCCCAGTAGAGCAATGTAAATCCGGTCCCCACGTTGGCAATCATTATGCCTTGGAGACTCAATATTTACGTCGGTACTTGTAGGTATATAGCCCACCTGCTGATTGCCGCTTACAACGGACAACTCGATACTGATAATAACACGGCTCTTGATTTGCTTTGCTTTGCTTTATGGGTGGCCCGCTTACTCACGCTGCATCGTAAATTGAACGCAGATGCATACTTCAATTCTTAATCTTGCTATTCTCCAGTATCCCTTACTACACTGAGCTCCGCCCATCGGGTCAAACAGATAAACCTAATTGAGAAGGGAGTACAACTATTCGCAGATATATTGCTAACGCCCGCTTTTGCTCTTCACAAACGGGGGGAAGTGTAACACTTGATGTCCTGCCGATGTTTCGTCATATTATTCAGAAGAACCCAAGTTTATCATACGTCGATGTTTCCTTCATTGGATTTTCCAGGTCACGTCTCAGTTCTCACGAGACGCGCTGCAATGAATAAATGTGCTTTGAGCAGTTCATTATATAATTCAATCACGTTCCGTACGCACGTATACTGCGCCATAGGATTACAATATGAGAAAGTTCGGAGCAGAGCGAGGGCAGTGTGATATCTTCAGATTTCACTCATTTTGAACTGTATAGCGATGTGTGTACTACCCGATAATTTGATATTTTGGCGGTACATGCCGTGTGGCATTCAATGGAACCTCCGTATTTGGTTGTAATTTGTTCGAAGCTGGAAACAGCAACATAACCTCAAAGGGACGGGTTCGGGCATTTTGTGTACGAAGAATAAGTACAAGTAATCACTTCTTTCTAAGGTTAACGTTGAGGCAAAGAGGTTTAAGTAGGTTCTTCTTAATGGCGGTAGATAATGGTCCGAATTCTGAAAATTCAAGTCCTTAATAGAGGATTGAGGCTTCTTTAACGGTGAGATCCAAGAAATGGTCAGCAAAGTTTAATCAGACTGATTGGACAATGTTACCCGGATTGAATTTGGAATAGCATGGTACGTAATACAAGAATCTTATCGAGGAAAAAATCTGCTGGATGAATGACAAATTTATAACTTTTGCTTGATTCATTTATTATACGACAGATTATCTTACCTTAGTGAGTTTATTGTTGTAGTGTAAGTAATAAAGAATAATTGGTGTCCTTAACATCCGGAAGTTTGACTGTCCATTAGTCTCGTTGCCAGACCCTTATCTCGTGATTTCACGTGTTTTTTAAGACGTTCAAGTCAGCTCGTATAAGGGTCTGGTTGCATAGATGGGGGGTTCCATGAAGAAGCAATAAATTTGAAATTTTTTTTGAAGAAACCGGATCTTTGGGTATCATTTTATAATCATAGAATTTGCCCCGAGCTCATCCAACCACAACTTCGATGGCTAACTAAAAAATGAGCTTTCCTGGATTCGAACACCAAGAAATGCGTGTCTATTGAACAGCCAGATGCAGTGAGGAACCGCGCTGTCTTATGCCCTTTCAATACAAGATTGTGCTTACAACTATGGGATATTCCAAGCATATTAACTATCAATGGCGAGAATCCAACTCTTCTGATGGTTTAGTCCGCGAATCGTTGCTGCTATCTTCAATGTCTCTTCCAGATTACATCATATTCATGAAAAAAACCTCTTTCTTCAGCTCGTTTAACAGCTTCCTCCGGGCAACATCGGTATTATCAACATAGATTGAGATTATCATGAGAATCGTCGTAGATACCGATCACGTGAGCCTGAATAATTTGCTTAACAATCCGCTGACATTTAAGCTAGAATTACGTATAAATCTTCAAGGAAAATAATTCCCGGGTGTACTTGATCGTGAGTGCCCCTTTTCCGGCAATAATACAACAACAAAATTCTCGGTTTTCCGTCGGAAGAGGATAATCTTTTAGCATAATTTACTGTGACGGAGTGATTTTGGGCGAAAGGATGCTGGCTGCAGATGTTACGGAAAGAGAATTGAGCAAAAAGTAGCAATCATTTAATAGACTATCATAATTGGCGCTTGAATAAGTTCATGAAACACTATCCCCGGTATGATCAAAGTTTGGATTGACGGATCCGACGATGAGGGGGGTTTGGAATGAACAGAGCGAAGTCGTATTCCGGGTATATTGATGCTATCTAAAGTCGCAATATGATCTTGCATCAAAGGATTCAAAAAAGAAAGAACTATACCGACCGCTTTCGATTACACGTCTTTCCTACGAGAACAGCGAACGGGAATGCAAAAGCTTGGCCGCCAGCCGTTTAAAGCCATCATTTAAACGTCCATCCCTTTCAATACGCCGATCGCGGCCTCCGACTGAAACTGTTTGGCAGAGAGGTAGCCTCGGAGTCGAGCGGCTTCATTAATCTTCAGTTGAACAGTTTCGTCAGTGAGTTGGAATTTTCGAAACACTGATTTCTCGGTAGGAAATTGGTCTAAGGATAACGGATATTGATATTTCCATGGAGAATCTGTCATTCAGGATATGTAGACAGATGTTTGCGATAAGAAAATCGAACAATTATAGTCAGCGAAGGGAGTGTCAGTCGTGTGAGGATTTGTTTGTTCCTGACAGTTGCTATGGCATGTGACCGATAATTTGAACACTTATAGCTAGTTAATTTACTTATCAGTGTATATTAAAATTCTATGTATGTGCTTTGTATACTGCGCCCTAAATATTTTTGATTTTTTGTAGAATTTTACTTACTGTGGAGGTTAGGGAATTCTTTGCAACCAGACTGAATACCGAGTTAGCATGCTCGCGTACCGAGGTGCGGTCTCCAACCGCTTTCAGTCTGGCACCGAGACTAACTGTCCATTGAAGAGCCAATATAAGTTTCCATCCTGGTCACGAGACGCGTAGACAGGAATTCAGGTGCTATGAGCAGTTTTTTGGTGAGATGAACCACGCTCCATTTACAACAGCAGTTTATTTTACGAACGAAACATCGATGTATAATCGGGTTATTCACATGTGGCTAACTGGCGAATAGTATTGAATTTTTATTTTTTTTTATTTAATGACTGGCCGATGAACAAATTAGATTTTATGTAAGGCTAAGCATGCGAAATCATTACAAGTCACCAACATTCATCAGTTTGATTAAACTCTATATTTATGTAGCGATGATCTGTATAAACGTAAACGATTATATAGAACCTCCTCCATTCCTGACTACCCGTCGAGTGAGACTTTAGTGGGAATTTGCAGACACTCAATCATTTTATAAACACTCATCGCTAAGCACTAGTTGGGGTTACTCTCTAGCATGAATTAAACTTGCGGGTATCACAGTTAATAATGACCAATCCAAATCATAGAATTCACTCACATCTCGTATTATCGAGATATATAATTACCGATATATAACACTATACATCTAGTTCAATTCGCACGAACTGTTTCGATTTGGAATTGTTAACAATGGTCCAAAAATTTCCTATAGTGTCACTGAAAAAGACGTTGGACCTGAGGAAACATAGATGATAATGGTGATTATACGAGCCACGAAGTGGCGAAGTATACATCTCGATTATACGTCAATTCAGAAGTCATCCATTAATGACGCCACCTTTGGTAAGGCTGATGAAATAGCTGAACGATAAGTGGCCAAGGAAGTGACAGACACTCCGTCTTCAAACTTTGTCACCAGAAACTCTAATACTTGGTTGAGATTGGGCTCCAAAGGATCTTGACCCCTTCCACGACACCAGCAATTGTATTGATTGAAGCTTGAGTCGTACTGTTTAGCGGTGGCTTCACTGATTCCTTGACAAATGTATCCCTGCACCTTCTCCGAAATTCCGAGCTCTGTGTACTGTCTCCGGAGACCCTCCAGGCGGC
>JAHLJZ010000137.1:0-37977 GCA_025602915.1 Paraphysoderma sedebokerense
GGTGATAAATATAAAAGGGCGGCCTCGGGCTCCCTCGTATGGAAGTCGTAGTCTGTTCTCATGGGTACTTTGAACGACGAAGAGGCAGCCAACTTAGCTAAAGAGTGGTCTGATGGATCCTCTTCCTATGTGGATACCTTTCTCCCTAGGTTTGGGCAGCTGTATGACGCAGTCGCAAACCAAGTGGTTTCTTGCATACGGAACTCGGATGCACTGAAAGAATGCAAGAACTTGAACGTTTTGGGTATGCTTTTCAGTATATCATCCATAATTTTGGCGTAGTTTTAATTCCCTTTCCCGCCCCGAAGATTACGGAATGGGCCCAGGTAAGTTCTTAAGTCCACCGACCCATCCACACCACGTCTGATTAACATTTCATTCATCGCCGGCAGGGGAACCAGCTTTAACAATTCGCAAAACACTATCTACCTCGGAGAATTCAGATATTCCGTCAGCGCAAATTTATGGTGTGGACTTTGCAGATGGTATGGTTGAACAAGCCACACGCCGCTTCCAGACATCTGGCTGCCAAGGATACCAACTTTCAACAATCAAACCGTCCGCAAGCTCAGCCAACATTGGGCCGCAATTGCGGGCATTGATGAATGAAGCTGACGCTGCGTTCCACATCATAGTCTCTTGTCTTGTAACCCCATATGTTCGAGATCTGAATGAACTTTTCAACACCTTTCATCGACTATTGCATAAGCCGGGATACCTCATTACAACTCATTGGGCTCATCCCTCCCGAGTCCCGACATTGCGCATTTTGAAGAAAAGTGTCAGTTTTGCTATGAGCGGAGTCGAAGCCACGGACGATACGCTCGAAACAACAGACTCGTCATTCTCGTTATGGAGGGAAACGGAAACAAGTCAGCAACATAGAAACGCAGGATTTGAAATCATCTCTTATAACCCTGTCATGGTTACAATGGCCTTTAACTGCACAGATGAATTGTTAAGATTTGGAGCAAAAGCCCCCTGGTATCGTGATCCTCAAATATATGATAAAGCCCGAGGCAAAATGCGTGAGCTTGTATCAAGAGAATTAGGCATAAAGAAGGAATCCGTGGACACTGATGGATTTACACTTGTAAATGAGGCTGTTTTAGTAGTTGCAAGGAGAGTATAATGCTTCTGGAGGGCACTAATAAAACCTTTATTTCAATTGACACATGATAAATAAACCAGCATTCATCCGTTCAGACTACGCATTATTGCGTTCCAATTAGATTAATTAATAGCACTTTGAATTGGGTTGACTCTAACTATTGGTCTGTTGTATTCAAAACTTAATCTAAAATGACAAGCACCTGTCCAATTGTTGAACATGAGTCATGTCCACGGGGGAATAATAAGGATAGGGAACAAACTCGCCAGGAGTTTGTCTGTTCTTCTGGAACGGGCTGGGTAAATTTGTCGTCATTTCGATGTCCATGTCATCGTTCAGGCGGGGGATCGGCAAAGGTGTTTGAGGAACGGACTGACTAGTAGCTAGGAGGGTTGGGATTGACTGATTTGAAGACTGAGGATGTATGACTGGGGATGCGACGGGTGTCGAATAGGACGATTGAGAGGAAAATGCCACAGAAAATATAGATTTGGTATCGCTGTAGGGATTGGGAGAGGGTTGAAGGCTAGAGGGAGGTGTATTGGAAAGAGAAAATTGTGGATGAACCGAAAAGCTCGCCGACTTAGCGACAGCATTCTGTGGTGATGATCCTCGAATTTGTGAAGCCGAAGGGGTGCTCATCAGACCAGAATCGTTACTGCTTTTGCGGTTGTATCTGGGGCCCTGCTGCCGCTCTTGCATATTAGGATACGTTCCATCGGATATATGCAGATCTCTGTATAAAGGATGTTGATCCGGGGATTGTAAGTTCGGTGCATCTGCATTATTGCAATAACTAAAAGATTGTACCGGATATTTGGATGATTCAGAGAATTGAAGTTAGTCGTTTGAAATTACAAACAGAGGGGGCTGACGTGTGAAGAACGTTTCAAACTAACAAACAGTGCAGGACATGTGCTATTATGCCATATCTTCCAAACGGAATTTCCGAATAAAAAGGCACTAGAAATTCGGTACTTACGAAACGAGATGAAACCTGTCATCAACGGTCGATATAGACACCGCTTTTTTGATTAAACCTTCTTCCATAACTTCACCACCAAAATCTTCGACATCTTGACCACCGTATCGCACTTTCTTGCTCAGCTCTCGGTAGACAAGAAAAACTGTGTTTATTCTGGAAGCACTCCATGCTTTTCCATCCTATTATAAGTGCGAAAATCCATATCTCCGTCAGTCACAAAGATTTGCAATGATGGGCAAACAAAGGGGACAATTGAAGTTCACAATTCAAAAATATTCCGAATATGGATACATACCGTCCATCTTTTTATTCCACTTCCTTTCTCATTCCTGATTAGATATAGTATAGTATAGATGGTAGAAGCAAAAGCGATAGCGATCGACCAATGGCAAAATAAACAAATCGTAAGTATTACTTTTCCATGATTTACCGCGGGCATAATTAAAATTTATCTTACCAGACGAACACACTGCCACTCCTTATTTCGGATCTCTGCTTTGCCGTCAATCGTTTCCGCACAAGAGGGACCAGCCCAACTCTAGCAGCTTCAATGACTGTTGATGTGATAGATGAAGCATAAAAATTTAAGGTTGCATGAATGTTCGCCGTACCAAAGTATGTAAGTGGAAACTCAGTGAATATTTTAGCCTCGTAAATTGAGAATAAAGAAAAACATATTACCCAACAAAGCGTCATCAATGTTTCGGATAAGTCCGTGAAAAGCTTCCAAGTCTGACATTTCGGTGGATTTTTTTATTGTGGGTATATATCTTTGCAACCGATCAACGGATGTTTCTTCTATCAGATGTAGGGAGTCTGAGTGATAAAATAATAATCCAACTTGAGTTTACCGGAAACTAAGTGGATTTTGATATGCTTCTGATGTCTAAAAGCTCAGCTGAAAGAAGGGGACGAATATTAAAGTGGGAGGAAACACATGTTATAACCGCCCATGTTCTGATTTTAGCTTTTTCTTGTGAAGCTTGTTACGTGGTGGAAACAATTGCAACGGAGCATCAGCCGAAGGTTTCAACTGGCGCGTTCTCGGCACTGGATAATATATATTCCGGCTTACAGAGACAGTCAGACAAGCATCGACAAACTATGAGGCTTCCATTAGTCCTCCACCCTATTTTGGCATAATAGCTGATCTGGCGCTGTGCAGGCTGAAGCGATGTCAATAGATGTATTACACATGTTTAAACTCTGGCTGACTTATGGTGACGTGGCTTCACACTGGGCTCTATGAAAAAGGAAGTCACCGACACAACGCCTAACTTCTGAATGAAAATCAATGGATCACTGTCTTTTGTGAGACATTATTAAGGGCGACAATGTAGAAACATTCTCCAATTCTAGCCACTGAAACTTTAGGTATCGTTCCGATAAAATTCAGATAAGAATTTATTCATGTCAATTATGCCGGACATCAGTAATACTTATGACCTATCAACAGGATGGAAATGGGATAATATGTAAAATAAAAGTACATATCGTCGAATTGCATCAAATGCAAATATAGTTAATGAAGGTTTGCCAATGCTCACTTCAACCCACCTTATTTTGGGTGTGTAGCTTGCAGCCAACAAGCGGAATCATAAAAATCACATTCTCAGTAGTAGAGCTGCAAATGCTGCACTATTAATTCAGGCCGTCATTGCAAGAGCTGGCAGAATTGATCCCCCCATGGAGAGTCCAGTGCCATCAGTCCCAAGAATGCGCAAGATTGAACATGCTACAAAGAGGGTCTAGACTTATGCTTTGATGTATAAGCTGGTGAATAGCAGATATCTACAATGTACATAAGTTGTAACACCGGCACTGCAGTAGTCACCGACCTAATACCAAAATCTCAGCACCAACTCAAAAATAACAATTTAAATTCCGGATATTATCGTTGAAATATTACTTAGTGTAATGGAGCAAGCGCATTCAATTATCCTTGATTGAAACGTTACTTTGAAGCCATATAATTTAATGATGCAAGAGAACAGGTAGAAATTAGTAAGAGAGCATATGCGTGGCTACTGCTTCGGCCAACTTCAAGCCGTGAGCGCATTTGAGGTGCAAATCGATCTCTTAGGGCTGGCCGCGAATTAATTCATTAATCGTGGAATAGACACGCATAAAATTTCGCTAAAGTGGAATAAATTTTTCCGGATGCGACTAACATTTCAAGTCGTTTATAAATTTCCGGGCGTTCTTTTGAATACCAATTATGGATGCTCATGAAGACACAGTTTCGGTCCCATCGCAGATACTTGAGCTAGTAATATTCTCAAAATGTGATAATAATGGTAAGACAGAGAGCTGAGAAGTATGTTTTGGAGCTGGACCTACTTGGTTTTTGATTTTTATAGCTCACGGATTCAATACTTGCTAATTTCTTGCGAGAGAGAGCTCATGGGCAACGAGTGACTGTCATTCTAGTTCAGGCCTAACTCATCAGCTTCCTATGATATAATAGCTCCGCGCAGAAAGCATAAATAACCTGCCCCCCATCGCATTATTTTTTTCCTATGCTAATTGCTAATACTGTTGTAGGTTGTCGCCCTGGGAGAATATTATGCAAACAGAAGTTTCTTTCGAAAGTGTCCGCAAATGTTAGAAGACAATTATACGAGGGAACATTAATCGATTGTCTTAATCAAAAATTGCTATCAGACCAAATATATTCAATGCTTCAGCAGCAGTGCTTAATCCCTCCGGAAAAATTAATTCTTTTAAATTTTATTAGAGTGCGATAGTAAATCGATCTGATTTTTCGAAAAATGAAACAGTTTCATGTGAATTGCTGTTTCAATGTAGAGTGAAACGTATCATTTACACGCACACAACTGCCCCGCATCAATATTGTCCTGACCCGTTCAGTCCTGAAATCGTAAATTGATGAGTCCATCATGGCATCCCATAGAAGGGATATGTTGTAACGTTCTGAATCAAAGTAGCAATTGTGTTGGAAACATACCCGTCAAAGAATCCTGCTTCAAGCGTTTCAGTTTATTATGTGACGTCGGAGTTGGATCGCATATACTTTGAACCCGTTAACCAAAAATTTATAAATACTGAATGAAGTCACCCACTAAATGGTACGTTCAAAAACACTTCATTTAATCAATAGGTCTTTAATTTTAAACATGTTCATCGCCAAATTCATCGTTGCCATCGCTTTTATTCTTGCCATCGTTGGCTCATCAATCGCTGTCCCACCGGCCAGTATCCCTGCCTGGATGGTAGCTCGACTTGGTGCAAAAGCAGCAGCCGCAAAAGTTAATGTTGCACTCGCGAAGGGTAGGTTATTTTCGCCTAAAATATGAGTATGACCACTTTAATTTACAACCGTAATTTAATAGGCGCCGGTGAAAAAACAGTGACTCGTCTTGCTCAGCAAGCTGTAACCAAGCAGATTCAGTCGGAAGTATTGAAACAGTTCGGTAAAAAGGCCGGAACTGTCGCTCTAAAGAAACCTGTTTCCAAGAAGTTAATAGCAACTGGTGTTGTCGGTGGAACTGGACTTGTAGGCGGTGCTTGGGCACTCAATAACCGTGGCACAAATAACCAACCCCCCGCTGTCGTGGCACAATAAGTAATATCATAATAATATATAGAACATACATTATATTTGTAACTATAGCCCACACTTTATGTCAATAGAAAAAACAATAATAGTTATTATAGATACTTTGATTAACCAAAATTTCAGATTTCAAATTTGACGAAAACAATCAGCAATAAGGGCATAGTCACAATTAATCGCAAGGCCATTGTACTCAGATAGAATATGAGATTGCATTGGTGGGTGTTGAAAAGATGATTGCTATGATTTCGGTAAGACCAGCGTAACTTGACTGATGGAATCGCGTTTGTGAGGTATCGGCCTTTGACCTGTAGTGTATCGACGGTAGGGTGTTTTCCTTCAGATGGCATTCTAAACGTCGGCGTGCTGCAAATGATCCAAATTAATATTGCATCAAGTTAAAATCGATTGGTTTGTACTTTAATGAGATACTTTTGTAAATGAAGAGCGGTTGATTTTCAGTCAAATGTAATTCAATATGTACACATTGTTCGGGTTCATAATTAAACAATTCTTCGTATGTTGACAGGATTTCGCGTCTACTTATAATCGGCACCATCCAACAATCTGTTGAATTAAATGTATTCCGGTTTTAATTCCAACCCACCGTTGACTTTATTACTGATAGCTACTTTCTTCACGATAGTGCTCAATAAACTTTTGTTTCGTGAGTCTTTCTTCAGTTTCTTTTTGACTTTTCCTATCAAATCCTTCGTTTGTATATTCGGATTAGCTTTAATAATTGCAATTATTTCAGCTTCAGTTATGAGATGTTCGTCAGATGATGTCGACGAAACGGTAGGCGAAGCAGCGGTAGAGGATGAGGACGGGGGAGATGACGGTTTTAATTTTGCCTAGATAGCCATTGAATCCAAAGGTCAGAGAGCAAGAGACGTCAATTTAAAAGCAGCAAATCACCTTTTTTACAGCATCTTTATCCTGCAGTAACTCAGACTCAGACGGAGCCGGCCTCTTCTTCGTTACGGTGGAGGCAGCAGGAGAGGAGGGACCAGAACTGAGATCCTTTTTGGCTTTAACATTAGATCTCTTCTTGCTAACGTCAAGTTTTGGCTTCGCGGCTCCATTACTTTTACCAGGAGAACCAACGGAATTCGGTCGTTTCTGAAACTCCTGCGACTGCTGAGACGGCGAATCTTTGACTTCTTCTTCCAAATCTTCCTTGTCGTCCTAGTGACCAAGACTATTAGATTTGATCTGAAGAGAGGAACACATCGTGACACCATACCGAGTCGGCATATGGGTCGCTGTCTTCATCGCTTGCGTAGGCTTCGTTTTTGTCATATTTGTGGATTAACTTTCGCGTCTCCTATAAAGCCGATTGAGTTAAGCAAATGCCTACGAGCAAATCATCCAAGCCTTTGAGTACACACATGACCAGTGGAATCAAGCTTATCTTCGTCTTCATCTTCCGCCTCTTCATCAGATGCTCTAAGTCGCTCGTAATCTTTGGTTTTGGGCTCTTCTTTCTTCTCTTCTTCACCGTGTTCAAAAACGTCTTCTTCGTCATCTTGAAATTCCTCCCCAATATCGAAATCAAGTTCATCCAAGTCCCCGCTTGTTTTTATTTTCTGTTTGACTACGCTGTCTTCGTCCTGGTCGAACCTGCACAGAAATTAGCATGATCTATTACGTCTAAAAACAGCATGATGTACATTAAAACAAACATACCCGATATTATCAGCAATTTTAAACTTGCCCTTGCTAGGCTTCGCGTCATTGATTTCTTCGTCCTTTATGCCTTTAAGTTTGCGCATCATCCATCGATCGACCTTCTCATTTTGTTTGGAGAACTATATTAAGAGTGAGTCACCAACCGCTACTTGCAGAATAATTGTGCTACTAGAGGAAGATTGTACCGATGCATCGGCTTCGTCGCTTGTCAAAGTCTTGTATTTCAACTTGGGATTAAACTTGTACCAGTTGTCAGCTGGTACCACTTTGAAACCGTCCTCCTGCAAACCACAGGACAAAACAGAAGAAATGCAACGTCGCAAGTTAGCCAAGTCAGATATCCGTAACAAACTTCATCCGGGAATCCAACACACGATGCAATATCACTTCCTTTAATTGCACAGCCAGTGCCATCAAATTTTCCTAAGAAAATGTAGCAGATTTTTCAACTGTAGATAACGCTTTCGAGCTAAGTTTCAATCCACTGGATCATGTAAACTAAATACTAACCGAAAACATAAACAAAACGTAATTAGAACTTTGACCTCCTTCCAAATTGCCCATATACAGATTATCCCCTTCATCGTCCTCTAAAATCCATGGAACACTTTCGGCCTTCTTTTTCAATCTGTCTTCTTCGTCCTGTGTTTCGATCTGCCTCACTTTTTTCTTGAACAAATTGGTTTTGCTCCATGATCCACTCGGGGCGACCAGAGCTTTATTGATTCCTCCAGCAGAGGATGACGTGGATGCCTCAGAAGCAGCTTGGGCCTGCTGTGCTAAAAGTTCTTCTTCAGTCGGAAGAGTACGTCTCTGCAGTCGTACAGGAGGTGTGAATTTTGAGATGTCAACGGGTTTGGGCGTGTGGAATTTGAGGATATGATGTGGGTAGGCTTTGGTGGATGACACTAATTTGAATTCCGAATACGATGGCTTCTGCTGAGACATGATTTTATAATGTGTTAAGAGAGGATTTAAATTTCTAAAACGAGGGAGGTGTGCCTAGCGGGTCTTTAGGCGCAAAATTCAATACTTGAACACAAACTTCCGCTCGGAGAATTCATTCAGTGATTTGTTTTTCTCTTTTGTTTTTCTCTGATTTCGTAGTTTATATTTAAATGTGCGAAAGATTATGTTTGGTTCTTTTCCGTTTATTAAGTAATAAATGAAGCAGCTAATGTTGGAGCACCTATTTTCTTTGAAAAACGCTTTTGTGCGAATCCTCATATGTCCTCCCCATGTAATGAATTCGTCTATCTTCGATGGAATTAGTAAATATATTCGACTAATAGCAATATATTGTTTAGCCTATATAAAGGATTAACAAGGATCGTTCAACTTATGTGTAATGTAAAGTGTAATTAATGGCCAGCTAAACTGAACTTCTTTGGCCGGCCCCCGAAAAATCATGACATTCTTCTTCCGACTGCCGATAGTTTTAACTACCTTCTAGATCTGTACGCAGCCATAACATCAAACTATCATGTCAGTCACATTGCATACTGATCTAGGCGATATAAAGGTTTTATGCTTATTATTGTATTTCTTTTGGCCTGTCATTGACATGTAAATACGCTATCATTTTTAGATTGAGCTTTTCGTCGACTCGACGCCAAAAGCGAGTCATAACTTCTTAGCTCTTTGTGCAAGTGATTACTACAATAACTGTCTTTTTCATCGAAATATAAAAGGATTTATGGTGCAGACAGGTGATCCAACGGGTGTGTGCCAGGAAGATTCACTGCCGTTTGCTATGTCTTCTGATAACTTTTCTAAATCCAATGTAGGAACGGGAAAAGGCGGGGAAAGCATATGGAAAACGAAATTCGAGGACGAAATCAGGAGTATGTTGAAGGTTGGTAGTTGTTTGCTGATGACACTTGGTTAATTGCAGACTTCAAAAGCTGATCACTCTTTCTGCTCAATGTCATAATATTTTCCAGCACAACGTCCGCGGAATAGTCTCAATGGCAAATTCAGGGCCGAATACAAATGCATCACAGGTAAGCCGGTTTTCTTCGTCAAAATACTTCACGCAAAGTCTTGGACTGTGGAGATATCTTAACATAGAGTTGCTCTTAGTTCTTCATCACCTACGCCAAGCAACCTCACTTGGACAGCAAATACACAGTCTTTGGAAAGTGAGTCAATTTTTGAACATTGTTGTTATCATGCTTTTGGAAGAAAATTTCTGACATTTAAATGACAGAGTGATCGACGGGTTCGATACATTGGACGCTATTGAGAAGGTCCCTGTGGATGAGAAGAATCGCCCGTTGCAAGATATAAAAATTAAAAGTGTAACCATACATGCCAACCCGATTGCAGAAAGGCAATAATTCTTATATTTCTGTACATTATTAATAAACTTCTTTCTGCATCGACATACCGCAAGCAGCATCGCACACAGAATTCCACTTAGAAGCACACCACACGAAAATGCAGAATTAGTTGCGAGTTCGCCGTCGGAAAGCCACAGCAACGCATGCTTTGTGCCGATGACAAAGGCCAATGTTCGTCCGATTGCGTATTGCAGTTATGTAAGATCCCATTCGCCAAATCTCGCAACACACTAATTATTTGTCTGATATCTGCGTTGCCCCTCACATCAATATGAGCGCACCCTTCCTCCTGTGTTTCAGGAATGACGTGCCTTCTGGCTCGATGCGCTGCCGTGCATTAAGAATAACTGCACTCCGATCATTTTGAGTCAAGTCTACACATCTCTATAACTCACTTAAAGTATGCAGTCTTTTCTCACCGTCCTTTTGTTCGCTGCCATTGGTATGTATCACATTCTGTTGTTCGGACTTGTGCAGCCCGCACTACTTTCAGTCGGCTAACGACCGTTGACCACACAAAGCTGCCTCTGTGGCCCAGAATACTCCTCCCCCTGTTGCCCGAGTATGCTCAGATGGAAATCAACAAAGCAACACCAACGTCTGTGTTATTATGGTTGATTTGAACAATGAAGTAGAAATCATTGTAGAAGGACCTAGCAGCATTAAGGGTTGGTTGGCAATGGGCTTTGGCAGGGCCATGGCAAATTCCGATGCTGTGGTTGGATATCTTAGTGAAGGAAGGCCGATAATTTCAGATAGAAAGATAGGCACTGCTAGAAATGATGTGAGAGCTGACGCACAACAGGTATTCATTCAACCCACGTTAGTGAAAAACTGAAGAATATTCATTGTCAATATTACTGAACCCTCTTTCAGAACGTAGAACTGAGACGGCCTTTTGGAGTTGTGTCTGAGACGCAGCGCTTCGTTATGGCCTTCCGTCGACCAAAAAGCACCGGAGATTCAAACGATTTCACAATTGACACCAAGCAGAAGATCCCAATTATTTGGGCATACAAGTATGTTCTTCCTTATCTTTCATGTTTTCGGTTTTAAATTGTTGTTGACCATGTCGCTCTCCACCTATTTAGTGAAGAAGCATCCTCTGTAACTGGTACTGGCATTGATGCTCGTCTCTCAATTCACAGCCGCAAAGGCGCCATGGTATTAGATTTTGCTAATGCCGCCCAAACCTCAAATGCTCGTCGAGTTCTTAAATTAGACGGTTCAAAAGATAGTGCAAAAGATAGTGCGAAGTCTCCATCCAGCGGTGGTACCAATTCCACTACAGCCCCCGAAGATCATTCCGCCCATCAAGGAGAAACGGCGCCCGAAGCTGGCAATCCTGCAACCCCCGCCCCCGCCCCTGCTGCCGATGCTTCTGCCAGTCAAAATCCACCAACACCTGATGCTAATCAGCCCAAGAATTCAGCAAACAAAGTAGCTGCTGCCGGTTGGGGTCTTTTAGGTGTCGTTGTGAGCGCTATCGTAATGTTGTAGACATGTTCTCGGTTGTATTCTAGTTTGTAAAATGAAGTGCCAGCGTTATTGGCAGAACATATTATACTGAATGAATTAAACAAAATAAATGCAAAAGAATCATTAGAATATAGTAAGCGATATTTCCAGCTGCTTGGTTCTAAAAGTCTTACTCAGAACAAGGCGCGCAGAAGAATTATTTGGAAATTCAACCCGATAGACTAAGGGTTGCTGGTACATTCAAGGAATAAATCATATTTTGCATTGTGTGTCTCTGGAATTCATCATGTTATATGCTGCAATGTTTTCATTCGTTATCTCGAGCCTGGACATGATTTAAGCTGTTTGCCAAAATGAGATTTTTAAGTTTTCACCATGATCGAGTCAGAGCGACATCGCAACAGAATATCAATTACTGTACGAAATTGGGAATTCACAACTGACAAAAAAAAGAGAGGCGGTGTAGATGAACATTACATATCTTCCACAACGATTATCATACATAACGTAATTCATCATTAAGTAATTTAAACAAGGTTTTCGACTATGTTACAACCGAATATCACAAATTTCTATAGTTTTATTGCTTCTTAGCTCCTATAAAAGGTCACCAGTTGTAAATGCAGGTCAGAACCAACTTTGCAATTCAACGGTTAGACAGTGACGGCGGTTCAGGTGAGGAAGGTTCAGGCGTGGACGATTCAAGTGACGGAGGGACATCTTGATTTTGACTATCTGTGAGAGATTGAGTAGCGTTTGATTCAGTTAGATCTATTTCATCCGTTTCTCCGGCAACCGATGGAGCTGGAGCTGGAAGTAACGAAGGAGACGAAGGAGATGGCGATACAATAACCTCGTCGTACGCAGGTGGAGGTGATTCATTTTCATCTTCCGGACATTCTTCGTATCTCGGTAACGTATCTACCTGCATGTCATCTTCACGATTCCTCGATCCATCTAACATCTCCCTCAATCTAACTTCATTTGCTCTTCGTTCTTCATCGACCTGATTTTGAATCTTTTTCAGTTTTCGAAGCCGTATAAAATACGCTCCGAGTAATATCAGAATTGCGATATTCCAAAATAATGGTGCAAATGGAAAATTGGGTTTATCGTCTGGCTCCGATATGACTGGCGGCTCTCCTCTAGGACTACTAGGAAACGACCGGGGTGTACATATAAAGTCATAATTATCATTTGGAGAGTTACAAATGCCGGACACACATTGTGAAGAAACGATGAAGATGTCCTGTGGAGTTGAAAAGGGATTGAGATTGGGAAGGGAGCAAGATTCGAAATTTTGAGGGGAAGCGATGGATTTTTGACTAATGCTATCAATAGACGATGGAAGAGGACAATATGTATAAGAGTAGAACGGTGTTAATTGCCATTGCGTAAAAGCGTTTGTTGCCAGGTTGCTCCGTAAATATCTTTCCAAGAATTGATCGTCAAACCTCGAAAGAAAGGTGATACTGGAATTTATCATGCGGGGTTTTGTAGATGCATCAAGTGGTTTAGTTGTCAACTGTAATACTGTATCGTAGGTTTGGTTGTATGAGCAATCTAAGGAAACTGGTTTCGAATAAGAACAGACTCCAACATTCAGGGCCACTCCTCTTGGAATGCTATCAGTAGAATTCGTATTCAGGGCCGTTTGAAGGTATTGCCATGAAGTAGAGTATTTGTTAAATGGCGGAGCGGAAGGATTTAAACCAGTTACTGATATTTGTTTGGATAGTAACAGAGATGTTACATTGCTACAAGCAGTTGAATGGCATTGAAAGAATTCGTTTAAACAGTTTGAAATTCCGCATCCTCTCCTTTCATCGGCTAACCAAACAGATTTTCAATAACTCCTTTCAATTTAAATACAATCAGTACAGAAAATTGACATACCGATATCATATAGAGGTATCAACCCATCTTTCCGTATGTTTGCGGCCGACTCCGCCGTCAGATTAGAGAACGATTCTTTCAAGCTTTGATACTTTGAATTAATTTCAGCACAATTTTTAGCTAAGCAAGTCTCGTATTCTTGGCAGTTCCCCGTACAGTCATTCGAACTCTCACAAACGTTGAGTACAGGAATTTTAAAATCCGCAGGAACAGCATCTTTAGCGAATAGTCGAGGAAACGAGTTGGTCAGACCAGGGCCGGTCAGGAATGCAGATGCTGGAGCGGCCATTTAAATGATAGTGTTTCACTGACAGTTCATTTCATTAAAAACAGAGAAGTAATCTAAAGTCCCCGAGATAGAAATATGGTTACGTAAAGGAATGCTCTCATGGACAAAGATAGTCATGAACTTCCACGAATGCGGGGCTGGTGATGATGAGCACACATTGTAATGCCGTGCCTGTGTGGCTGAACAATCTAACGCAACCGTAATTGCATACATACTACACATTTGCTGATAAACTATGAACATCAAATCTCTCATCCGTACTTTTATTCTTCATATAACAGCTACATAATTTTTCATAGTCATTCCGTAACCTGACAATGATGAGGCCGCAGATTTGAATCGGGGAAAGTGTCCCGCCGCCGCGCTCAGCGGCCAACTTCGCCGTCACGGATTCACCGGTCCAGCCAATTCTTTGTCATGTATAATAGGAGCCCTAAGAATAGAATAATAGACATTCGTTTACTACCGATTATCAATTAAAAAGCGGTGGATGCTTGTCCACATGATTGTCATATCAGAATTTAAAAGTCAGCAAAATTTTGCTATTGCGTTAGTTCCTAGGAACGAGTATATTTTTAAAAGTGTCTTGCTTAAAATGGCTTCTATCATAACGTCAGCAGTGCCTGGGATGTTAATTGCTTGTTACCAAAGATTTATTGTCACATGCTATTTGCAATCACTGGATTTGAGGTGTCTCTTATAGCGCTACTAAATACTGTTTTTTTCACATTTTCACAGATTTTGAATCCATTCAAGCGAATCTTAGATCTAGATATTTCATTTATGATACAAATTGAAATTGGATGAGAACTACACTCTCCAACTATCGATTTCTTCACGGCTAATTCCAGCTATAGTTCCAACAAACGGGGCGTCGATACTTTTAATCATGATGTCGCCGCAATAACTACATTCAGAGGCTATCATGTCGTCTAGTTCCTCCTATGAAAGTTTGTTCAAAAATCGAGAATAAGCGATTCATTGAATCAAGTTAGAGGATGTAACATAAGAAACACAGAAATTGATAGAAAGCGAATATTACCTTTAACCTTTCGATCCTACTATTCACACCCACACTACTTGAAGCGTCACTCGCAGTTTTACCTTGCGCCCCAGGCACCGTTAACCCACTCCCACCCAAATAGGAATGCGAAGAAGGTGACGAACTAAGTGGAGATTTAAACAACGAATCAAATCGTGTCGAGGTGGTTTCCTTTGATTTAGCGAGATCCCGTGATAACTGGTTCTGGATATCTTGAAGTCGTTTTCGTTGACGGGGTGGAAGGACGGGTTGGATCTATGGATATCCAAGGTTAGAGAAAGGAAGGTATTAACCATTGATGAAAAATTGACAAACCCTTTTAACGAGACATTCTCCGTGAAACAAATGACCACAAGGAAACGCATAGAACCCTCTACCGCCAATTCCCATCATTCCTACTCCCACTATTTGTTTACATTCTACACATTTATCTAAAGGTGATACAACAATATACCGCGTAGACAATTGTTTGATGTCGTTTCGAATGAGTTCAGACGACTTGGTGGCTTCGTCCATGTCGTTTTTGAGAGATTGGATATCGACATTATATTGTGCTAAAACTGCGAGGATTTCATCCTTCAAAATAGCAATAGATCTTAGTATATCAGAACTGTAGATTGCTGAAAACTACAAGAGAAATCAAAATACCTTAAAGTCATCAATATGAACAAAATCAGGAAAGAACGGCAATATATCCTCGATTTTTATGACATCAGAATACTGCAAAAACTCCATTGCTCTATTGCGAAAATGAAACCGATAAACCACACGTTAGATTCGTTCCATGCTATTTACCCTAGCGTTCAATAACGGAGAATTGAAAAGGGAAGGATAGTACGTACTTTCTTATATCCTTTTGTTGTTCCACCACATATCGTGCAATCTTTAACCACAATTTCTTCCTCAGTGATTCGTCATCTTCAGGTTTATCTGCATTGATTTTAGCCAATTCTAAATCATCATGCTATTATTACGAATAAGCCGGAACGACAATCTCAATTTAATTAGATTCATGTATCCAAAGCTCAAATGGAGAAGGAAAGTTTAATCACCTTTAACGCCAATTCTACAGCTTCTTCGTACATCCCCATAGCTCCATACAAGTGAACACAACTCTGAGTTTTGTTATACTGAAGACATAATCTTAACGCATACTCGAGACCGTAGTACCGTTGGGGACCCTTTTATATTGTCATAGGTTTAACCGTATTAAGAACTGGCGAATCAGAAATGACAACCGAAAAAAGCGACATACATCCACATTTAAGAATCGTAATAAACTGCTTTCATCGTCACCAGGTTGTTTTGCATATAAGTTTAAAAGGTAATTATGAATAGCAGGATCGGTATTATCTTGATGGTTGATCGTGTATTCAAGGTACCGAATTGCTTGATTCTATTAAAACAGAATACATAAGAACCCTAGAGAAACCGTTTGAACAAAGATAGAAATTTACCTCTTTCACACCCTCTGGATTCCTTCGTTCATTATATTTTAACAAACTAGGTATCAATTCTCTAGGATTTAATTTGACTTGGCTAGAACGCATCCAAGCATTGACGAGTTCAACGGGAACTTGTTCCATCAACGTCGGTGAATAACGATAATACAATTCGGCAGAAGGCTATCACGAATACAATGTTAGAATAAGACATCAATTGTACCGGATAAGAAAAATCGTAGTTTGCCAACCTGTCGCATCAACATTTCTACTGCTTCTTTCCATTTCTTTTCATTGATGTAATGGCTGACAACTTTGTCGAAGTCAGAGATTAGGAGAGCAAAGTAAAGGTACTCTTCGATGCGAGAATAAGATGTGAATAAACTGAATGTGGTTTTCCGATCTAGATAGCCCTATTGATATTAAAATAACCACAGAATAGAGCCAATAAAGGACAATATTAATGGAATTGCATGGAAGGTTTAACGAGGTAACAAATTAGGAATGGGTTCTAAACTCCTACCTGATACGTCTTCAAGAATGCCTTCACTTCATCCTTTAACAATTTTAACTCCTCTTCTTTTACAGCTTTGTCGGAATTAGAACGGACATTTTCAACTTTTCCATCTCTCGCTCCTTTGCCATCAACATTCATATTTTCTTTACTTTTACTCAGACTATTTTTGTTCGGAATCATGACCTCCGAAGTCATATTCTCTAAAACCTCTTCCATTTTGTTAAGCTTATCGAGCAAAATTTCAAGTAACCAAGTCGCAATCATAGTCGTCTGTATACTATCCTATTGATCGGACAATCCCCTTGTGAATTTCTCTAATTTCAGAGAGCAATAGAAGCCAAGAAAACCGACATACCCCTTTCTTGAATACTTTTTCCAGACATAAAGTCAAATAAACTCTTAACGCTTCGTCTTCCATTTTTTCCATAAATTTTAGACAGACAGTTTCAAAGGGAACATTGCTTTTCGCAAAAAATGAAGCCGAGAGGACGAATCGATTTTGATTGAAGTAATGGTAGGCTTGGGTCGTAGTAATTTTGACTTTTTGGGCAGGAAGCTTTTGATAATACGGTAATAGATGGTTTATAACGGATTAAATGACGGGTCCATGATGGAAGATGAATATGACCCCAACCTTTGCATAATTCATAGCCAATTCAAATTTGTTATGCCCCAAATACCAACTCCACACGTTTCGATCTTCGTCAGTGATTACTAATTCGTATATATTCTGAGTGGTATAAACCCAATAAGTCGATTTCAAATGGTCAACAATGAAGCCAGAAATTTTTTCAGTGGGGTTCTAAAAATTGACATAAAGAATTAATGATGAGAAACGCAAAGAGATGATAGATAAAGTTGAAAATGACAATGTACCAAAGGCACTACCCCCTCCCACACGCACTCTAGCACATCATCCTTCTTTACCGCGGCGCCTTCGCCACTTCTACTTTCTTCCTCTAAAGCCCAGACAGCTTTTATCTTGTCCCCGTAAACAAGCAAATAGTGGAACTCTGTCATTCCAAAATCGATTGGATACTCCGAGTTAGCGCCATCTGCTTCGAAGGGTGTTGCAGATATTGGGGGCGGGGACGGATTTGAGGAGGACGGATAGGATAATAATTTCGGAGACGTCAGAACACTAGAGTATGCGGTTTGCGAGCCGTATGAAATAGACGATCTGTAAATGCCGGATCCTAATGACGATGAAGCAATGAATCGTTAAACTCATCTGTTTATTCGTTGGAAAGGTAAATCATGGCTGTACCCATTAACCAAGCCAATCTCCGTGATGCACCAACTTGGTCATTCTTGTAGACTGTTCGTAATGAGGCCAAACTGCTTTTCCTCATGTTATGGTACATCTCAACAAAGCCTTCTTCTCCGGTAGCGTACTGTGCAAAGATCGATTCATAAAATGCCGGATCTCCCCCTACTAATCCGCTATTTGTAACTCCGGTGGATAGAGCGACACCAGTTGTGGAGGCACCTATGAATTGATAAAATCTGGTGCGGGTTGTGACGAAAATAACAAACTTTCCGGGGGTAGCCGGAAACTGTTCGATGAGAATATCCATGATTGCTCTATCTCTTTCGGTAGATGACGATTGCGAAGAAGGTTGACGGGTGACTGGAGTGGTGGGAGGAAGAGAAAAGACGAGTCGGAGATACTTGGTGTCATCCGATTGAGGAAGATTTCGGCGAAGAAACGACGATGAAGAGGTTTCGGTCGTTGTAGGCTGAATTTCTGTCTCATATATCAATCCTGTTGTCGTACCGAGGAGGATGGGGCCGGTAGAGTTTGGATACGGCGAGGGTGGAAAAGCAGCACTGGTAATGACCGTATTCTATTCGACGCACCGATAAAAGTTAGCCTTTTTCTCTCATCCTGAAAACACGCAAAGACACACCTTCAATTTAGAAAGTAGTTTTCCTTTCTTCCAACCAGCTAGAACATAATAATTGTCGCCATTCGATGTTGTTACTATCAGATGTTTACCTGTTGGGTCGACGAATACTTTGCTAATCTGATTTTGATCGGAACCTTGCCCCTGCGACGACTTTGTCCTTGGAAGTTCAATATCTTTGATTGGGAAAACCAAGACCATGTCAAAATTTTTAATCTGCCATCACCGAATTCAATAGAAAATTCTGCCAAGTCACCTTCAATAACGTTCTCAGCGTGTAAATTAATACGCAGAACTTTTAAGGATTCCAAACCCATAATTAGGACATTATTTTTCACATCCAGACTTAAGATCTTTCCTGGAAACTGAAATTGCACTTTCTCAATACTAAAGATTGACGATGGGCCCAATTGTACATTATGAATCGCGGTTGCACTTCGAGAATGTGGTTTCGCGGCAAGCGAATGAGGAATAAATTGATCGGCTGGGTCGATATGTAGGGAGTGAGGAAGTGATGGCGACGGCGTTAAAGTCGGTTGAGTGGTTGGAGCTGGTGCTGCAGGTGAATTTTCAAAGTAGTCGAATAATGACATTAGAGCACTGAATACTACCGATAAAGTTTAGTGGACCTGAATTGGTTGGTTTAAGAGGTTTTCAAGATTGATGAATTGGGTAAGACAGAGTGTTCAAGCATGTGATTATCAATATTAACAACAAATGTGAGCCATGGGATAAGACAATCTTTAATGTAGTAGCTTATGGATGGAGATGTTTACAAGGACCCCAGGTTTATTTACCAAACGGATGACGATAAACAAATATGCGACAACGACGTTGATACATCAGAAATTACATGATCAAACAAATAACGTTCCACATCAATTAGTTGCAGTATTGTATGACGAAAGCAAGCATTCCTTATTGATGTATTCAGTTTGGTTCGATCTGAATCTTTGCAAAATATTGATCAGGCGTCATCTAGTCATTGGGATGAGGGAGCCGAGTGCAGTCCCCATTCACTTGGATTTGATGAGGGGCAACCGAGTAATAATACCGACAAGCTATCATGTACATAATAATCGAGATAATTTTGGGAATGGCAACGGAAGAGTAATACTATATCTAAGTTCGAACAAAGGGAGCGCGATGAACAAACACTAACAGTACTACTAGTTGAGCACACGTTGAATTATGATTTCGACATCATTATGTGCATAGGGATTTCCACTACCGATGCCAGGTTTCCGTCATTCTGGAATATCGTTTTACACTTATCTTGGCTTCTTGACATGCTGGGCGGGCCGTGTTACGGTGTTTGACCATTGCTTGTGGTGTCTTATCCCCAAGGCGTGGTGGTGATGAGAGGGTTGAGCAGCGATGCGGTGCGGAGTGACAATCCGAGAAGGGCGGTGCGGCAGGCGAGTGGAGAGCGACGCGTTCCGCCATCCCGCATAGTGCAGGGGAGAGAACAAAGGGAACGCCGGTCGCTGTTTCACTTTGCTGTCCTGTGACGCTGCTATGCCTTCATCATATCATACTAGTACACACTCCATCCCTCATCTATCGCACATACACACTCGCTGTCGGGCATGTCCTTTTGCTGATGTTGAAGCCGTCGCTGTTCCCCCTCCTTGCAATCCTCCCCCTCCTCTGGCCATACGTCGCCGCCGACCTGTTCAAAATCGGCCTCATCCTGCCCTTCTCATTCGGTACGTCCGCCTCCCCGTCACCCTATCTCCGCTCTCCACTTCTTTTTTCTCCATTACTAACTCTGACTGCCTTTTGGTTACCCGTTGTCCAGAGTACGACCAAACATCTGCCGAATCCATTTCAAATGCACTTAATTTATCCTTGGTCGAGGAAAATCGATACGCCAGTACCTTCGGCCATGAATTCCAGTTAGTCATGACGGACTCTGGGTCCGCAAAGTCAAAGGCCGTTAGTGAAGCCTTGAAATTAGCAACCACGGATGGAGTCAGCGGAATAATAGGTGAGTTGTCGCATATCGGCCCTGCTTGAATGTTTAAGTCGTTGGAACATCATTAATCAAAGTTTAAAAAACCAAAAAAATAAAAAATTAAAAAAAAATAGGAGGCTACGTCTCTACTGCTACCCAAGTAATCGCACTTGCTCTAAATCGATACCATATATTCCAATGCAGTGGATCGGCAACCTTGAGTGATTTGAGCCTTAAATCCGATTATCCCAATTTTTTTCGGACGATTCCGAGTGATGCGTATCAGGGGAGAGCCCTTGCTAAATACGTTCATAGCATGGGTTGGCGGCAGGCCGCTATCTTGGCCGGGAATGACGCTTATAGTTTAAGCAGTATGTTAATTATGCTCCTTATTCAAACTCTTACTGTGAGATGTCATTAACAATCTCCGATCAAAAGTAAGCCAAACGTTTGCCTCGACCGCCGAATCCGAGCTAAACATGACCATTACTACAAATCAAGTTTATCTCGCTAACGCCACAAATTATACAGTCAATGTACAAGCAGTCAAGCAATCCGGTAGTCGAATCATCATGTTATTTGGATTTGATCAAGACGCCATCAAGATACTGAGGGAAGCAAGGTATGTCATCAAACTCTACCATATTGCATGTTACACAATTAACCGACAATAAAAATTATGCAGAAAACAAGGCATTGTTGGTCCCGATTATGTTTGGATTGGAAGCGAAGGAATTTATTCCATCATAGAGTTTATGAATAATCCCAACGAGACCTATACTGTAGAGGACAGGGAAAATCTGAGGGGGATGCTGATTCCATTTCCGAACGAGCGACCGAGCTATACCCGCAAACATGCAGAATTTATTCAGCGACTCGGAAGAGAACCCGAACCGTATGTTCTATTTTTCAAAGACTGTCTTACCAGTATGGTCCGTGGTATCATCAATGTTGCATCAAGCGGAAAAAATGTCACAGATCCTTCTGTCAGTTTAAAGGATTTTCTCACCCCATTTGCTGGCGTTACCGGAAACGTGACATGGGATGACAAGGGAGACCGAGCAGGAGAGTACATTATGTACAACATTCAGAAAAACGGCACAACTTATGCACGAAAAAGAGTTTCTCTAATCACCGATTCACGAGTCATTCCAATTTCGACGCCCCTATTTTACTCACAGACGCCCACTATACCTCCCGATAGTGCAATTTTACGACCCGATTACCCTGTTTTCTCGATGCCTGGTGTGATCGTCATTCTCGTTCTCTACATCAATGCGTTCATCGTGATCGTCGGAACTTGCTTTTATCTCTATCGAAAACGTCAAACGCCACAAGTGCGCCACATGTCTCTTCTATTTGTTCTATTGATTGCGACAGGATTAATTCTATTAGGATGCTCTATATTGACATGGATTGATATTCCTACAGAGATGACCTGCATATTTAAGCTCTACCTCTTTAATGCGGGTTATGCTGTGTTAATGGGATCGCTGTTAATGAAAACCTGGAGGATATTTAAAATCTTCGATAGTTCCTGTGTCATCAAATCCCGCCTGGGTGATAAGAAATTATTGATCGGTGTTGCAGGGATTGTGGGAGTAGAATTGCTTTTAGTGACAATCTGGACAGTTCTCAGTCCGCCCAAGCCTACTAAATTCTATAAACCAGAATTTTACTCATACAAATGTGTAAGTTCAGATCAAACCGTCGAACTTTTGATGAATATTTTGGTCATTGCGTATAATGGCATATTACTCTTTTTTGCCAGTGTTTTGGCTTTTAAAACAAGAAAGGTCTACTCGCAGTTCAGGTAAACCTCACTACTTCCATCAATAATACACGTACCACCGATCCGCTGACTTGATTCATTTTAGGGAATCGGTTTACATCATGTATTCTGTGTCAAACATCATTTTATCAGGAATCATCGTCATTCCCATTCTTTTTTTCTTAAGCGATGTGATGCCTACCGGTACATTCTACATTAAAACTCTCGGTGTCTACTATGGCGGCGCTTTTGTCTATTTCCTCCTCATTGGACGTATCGCTATCCAGATATACTCTGCATCGACTCGCAGACCGTATAAAGTACCTATGCTGAGGGGTTTAACGAATGTAAAAGTCATGGATGGATTCTTTGATAGCCTTGGGAATGATAAGGAAGAAGAAGTTAGTCTTAGTAGCAGTGGATGTGTTTTACGTGGAACTTTCCCCGTGAAGGAATGTTCATTGTTCGGTACTTGGAGGAAAACTAAACTTATGGTGTTACAAATTTCTGGCGAATATTATCTGACAATGGCCAGGATGAAAGCTTCCTCTCAGAAGGAAATGAAGGTAAATCTTCCTTTTGATTCTACTTTTCTGTCGCTTCAATTTGAGTTCCGTCTAACAATTTATCTTGTACTCCTTTGCAGTCTGGAAGTATCCACAAACTCTCCACAATTATGTTAAATCCCCAGCTTACCATTAGCAGCACTTTGCCATTATCGACAACGAACACCAACACCGACACCACGACCACTCTAGCACCACCATCCCCTGATTCATCTCGTCCCCCTACTGTTCAACTTCTCATCTCCAACTACCTCTACGTCATTCAATTTCCCAACGAATCCACCAAATCATCCTGGCTAAAAACACTCACTCCCGTTTGCCCACCTCTCAACAAAACCAAAACATCCATTTTCGCAAACCCATTTTCCTCAAAATCCCGAAACAAAGATGAAGACCCACCAATCAATCTCAACGGGTACAACACCGACTCCCAAGTTACTTTAACGACACACGAAAACGGCGATACCGATACTCCACGAATCCCAAAACGAAAAGGATCAATTATCCCGTTACCCATACAAATTATCAATCAATCCGCGACAGCCAGTTTACCTAGTCCCATTAAAATTACTAAACCTGTCACAACGTCACAACGAAACCCCGTAGATACCCAATTTGAGAATTTACAGTACCAACAGATACTTCAACAACAGATTCAACAACAAGGACAAGGACAAGGACAAGGACAACGTTCAGTTAGAATTCGACAACACCAATCACGAGAATCGGTAGCCCCGCAAAATGTGATTACGTTTCATCTTCCTCCCCCACCTAGACGAAATGACAGTTTAAATAGAAACGTTACAAATGGAGTGATACCAATTTTACCTAATGTTGACTGTGACTTAACAGATACAGACAACAAAAAAGATAGTCAAGGGGAACAAAATTAATCATATACATTAATTATATTTATATTATTTTTTAAACACCTGTATTTATTTATTTTGGAGACAGATTCGTAGTAATGCATAGTTTGTAAATAGAGTGTAAACGTATCTTTTATGTCATCCTTTCAAACCAATAGTATTTATAGATTCATTAAAATTTAACATGACACCTGGTGTTTATTTCTCTAATATGTCTATACACAGCCACCACCCGAAGCAAAACCAAACTAAAAAACATGTAAAACGTATCTACGACTCCAACAATTTTCTTAGTCCTTCTAATCTCCCTAAATTAAACACATTAGGAGCACTTTTCACGATGACTTCACATATATTTTTTCTATTTCCTCTGCCAATTTCAACAGAATCTAACCTCGAAACAGCTTGATCTAAAATGTTACTAATCGTATTCAACAAGTCAGATTTTAAGTCTGCTCGGGCTAACACTTCAGAATCTGATGCCCCGGAGAGAATAGAAATCACTGTTTTATGGATTGATGAGAAATAATGATTTTGGAGAGACACTGGACCGGTGGTTGTTATTGAATTGGTGGAGAGAGGGAGAGTGAAGGCCGGTAAGATAGTTTGGTAGAGGAATGAAAGGAGGGGAAGGGTTAATTTTTCGGGGTGAGACTAAAATGAGGTCGAGAAGAACAAGGAAAGCTTGGTCAGTATAAACTCATATCAAGACGGAAAGTGATTATAGATAAATGTTGAAAGGAGGGAAAAACAAAACCTTGATCCATCGGTTCATCATATTAATAAAACTCCACCAAAATGATTCTTCAACTCTAAATACTTCGTAGACATCTTCTCGCAATAGCGGCCAACAAAGTCTACTCAGCCGACTCCACCAACCGGAACTTAAACATTCCAAAATCATACTTTCCATCACGATTAACCCTAAAGTCGGTTTCTTCTGTCCTTGCTCATTCTGATTACCACCGGCGCTACCCGTATTTTCAACTGAATGTCCATATTCACAAATATATCCCCACGCGATCAAATCAGTAGCATCGCCAGCCTCGTAGCGTCTGAAAGCCGCTTCATTAGGATTGTTTGTTTTGGAATTGACGGGATTAGATCTCATAAAATCGACAAGGTGTTGATATACATTGGTGATGACTTGTTTGTCGTATTTTGGAATTCGAAAATCTTGGCTTGAAATCAACTGTGAAGCCGATAAACCCAGATGAATAACGGTTGACAACCATTTCACGGGACCGAGGTGTTCCTATGTTAATTAAACGTTTTAAGTTCACAATAACCGTCAGTTGTCACAATTGTCATAACAAAAAATGATTAAAATTAGAACCTTCGTTATCGTTTCTTTTCTTTCTGCGAGGTCTTTTAAGCATGCAACTAATTGCTTCGACAACAAGCTCAATACAAATGGGTCACCCACGACCATCGCAAAATCACCGAATAAAGGATTTCCCCGTTCATAATTCACTTCTTCTTTCTTACCTAGATCAAAAAACTCTTTGATGGCCCGGATTCGGTTTGAGTCCATATACTGTTCTCGAAGACATTGATCTAGGTTATACGCTAATTCATGAAGCGGATCATTTTCGTAGATCTTGAGAATCCAAGAAGAAAAGGGAATGCAAACATGAGTTGAATTCAGAATCGTAATAAAATTGCCTAGTTCAATTTAAAAATCAAATGAATCATCGCTACACACCTCTCGCCTCACTTTTTCTTGCATTCCAACCAACAAATCAATTCTTAAACTCCCAAAAGCCATATCCCCGGTCTGGAATAAAAACGACCTAAGCTGACTCAGCACTTGATTATACAAGGTTATATCTGTGTCAATCCATTCCACTAATTTCTGGATTACAGGATGCTGAATCCTACAGTGCAAACATTCAATATTGATTCATTGAGATGGACTCGCTATAGGGATCACGGTCAGCCGAACACACCTGTTAATTACTTCATCTTTTGTAGAACGCATTTCTAAATGCAACATCCGTCGATTATTATCATTGCGGTATTCGTCCAACATGATTCGACCAATATACGATTTAAAATGAGTCGGATTGTGTTTCCATATCAGGCGTTTTAGACCTACAGGTAGTGTCTAAAAATATCGTAAATCCCAATTCGAAGCACAGTTGAATAAGGAGTCAGTATCAGTAACAAAAATTATACAACACCACAGGAATGCCCGAAATGAAGACCTAATCTGGCGCCAACGGGTCCACACATAGCAAGAAAAAAGAGCGGCATACTTTACCTCGAATAACTTCAGATCTGTCGTAAATGTATTTAAAGTATCCACATCAACGTCTGGTATTTTCCTCATAACCAAATCAACCAACAAAGGTTGAATACAAGGGACATGTATGAAGGGTATGTACTTTTGTAACAAATCCGTCAACCTGTATTAGAGTCAACCGTGGGTAGTATCAAATGGTAGAGTGAAGGAAGGATTAGTAGACAAATTAATGATTAATATTTATCGGAACAAAAATTGAAATATATACTGTTGCTCGCTTAAACTGTCAGATTTCACTTTATTGATAAGAACCGCCACATAAGCTTCCAAACATTTAGTATGAATATTGTATCGTTTCACTCGAGTTGAAATAAACGGAAAAACATATTGAGAAAAGGGATATAGGTAATTCGTTAAGGATTTATTTTGTTGGTAAAAATGATTTGAGCAGTATTCACAAAATTCTAATTTGGAAAAAGGATATGATTTAGACCATGGTCAGTCTGTATTGATTTGATGACATCGGCCGGATTTGCCGATGTAAGTGCTGTGCGAATCGTCTGAGCTGATTGTGGACCTAGGAGTCGTTCATTCTTTGTATCGATTTCCATTTTCAATGTAGTGTAGTGGATGCGGGATCTGTTAAGTCTCGACGGCCCTGATCTGCTCACCACATAATGCAGACTTGAATCAATTGCAACGTTCTGCCTAGGTTGCTCTACAATTATCCTTTATATTAAAAAAAATAGATATTACATTCGACAGCATAATGCATGTCAACATTTTTCCTCGCTTATCATCACACTCAAAGCGTCGCCCTACACGTCCACTTTTCTTCCCTCCACCCCAGTTCGAACTCTTTTCACGCCCGCTCTCTTGTCCCCAACCAGTCTATTAATGGCATTCAAAAATGCTTTGGCGCTCGCCATCATTATATCAGTATCACTGGCATGACCGTGATAGTAAACCACATCTTTCCCTAGTGTTAATTCTTCTCCATTTCTCTTAAGACCGACCGAATCAAGGGACACTTGAGAAGAGGTAGGAGAATCCAATTCAGCCGGATGGCTGACTTCCCTAACTTTGACTGTAACCTGACCTAGCGCATCCACCCCAGCACCGACAGATTTTACTTCATAATTAGACAACACAACATTAACATTGACTAAACGTTGGATTGTTTTGAAAATAGCATGAATCGGACCGTTCCTCGAAATTGCGGCATCGACAAAAATATTTTTAAATTCATCTAAAGCACCGTCATCATCCCCATTTACGTTCGTAGAGGAGGCAACAGAAGGAATCGATGTGTTTAAAACTTCAATTGTTGCCGTACTTATCCCACTTGAGTTCGCAACCACGTTTAGTGACTTCAATTTAAACGTTTCCTCTTCTTTGCCAAAATCCAACTCATCGTCCATAATCGCCAGAATATCGTGGTCAGTGACCACTTTCTTGCTATCCGCAGTTCGCTTAAATCGCTCAAATGCTTGTTGGAACTTATTTGGGGGAATATCTGAATAGCCAAGGGACTCCAATTTATTGCGGAAGGCATTTCGACCGGAATGTTTTCCGAGGACGAGGGAGTTTGAGTTGAGCCCGATGACAGCGGGGTTAATGATTTCATAAGTTTGTTGATGTTTCAGGACACCATCTAATTTCACAGAAATAAGTTAATTCCAGATTAATATTAACAAGTCCACAAAAATACACATGCCTTGATGAATACCACTTTCGTGGGCAAAAGCGTTCGCGCCAACAATGGCCTTGTTTGGTTGAATCACCATTCCGGTTCGCTGTGTGACTAATTGTGATGTGCGATAAATTTGTGCAGTATCGATATCACAATAAACTGGATAATATGTAGGATGAGTGTACAATGCCATGGTGATCTCTTCAAGTGCAGTGTTCCCTACATTGAAATAAACTGTCTCAGATGCTGTTGAGTTTGAATTCAGGTCATTTTCCCATACCTGCTCGTTCACCAATCCCGTTGATGGTAACTTCGACCTGTCTGGCTCCATTCATCACTCCGGCGAGGGTGTTGGCGGTAGCTAATCCAAGATCGTTATGGCAGTGAGTGGACCAAATTACCTAAGATAGATAATTGTCAATTGCTTTAAACAAGGCAGCGGCAAGAATTAAGTCGTACATACTTTGTCGCCACCCCTTGTGTGTTCTCTCAGGTACTTGATCATTTTACCGTATTCTTCTGGAGTATTGTACCCGACTGTATCAGGTATATTCAACGTCCCAGCACCAGCTTCGATGACTTTACTCAAAACTTCACATAGGAAGTCATTATCACTCCTACCAGCGTCTTCAGGACTGAATTCGACATCATCAACCAAACTCCGAGCAAGCTTGACGGCGGCCACGGCCCGCTCAATGCATTGTGCTCTAGTGATTTTGAGTTTATACTGCAAATGGATATCCGATGTAGCGAGGAACGTATGGATGCGTTTGTATGGTGCTAACTTGATAGCCTCATATGCTTTGCGAATGTCGTTTTCAGTTGCTCTGGCAAGCGCACAGATAATCTATTGATTAGAAGTTGAGTATAAAATAAGGTGTTAATCCAGTTTCGCACTACTTTCTTGCCTGCACTATGGAATACACAATCTTCAAGACGACAAGGACAAAAAAGGATGTTAAGGACACACCATCGGTTTACCAATCTTTTCTCGATTTACCATCAAACTGCCCACTTCCTTAGCAATTCTTTCCACAGCTTGAAAGTCACCTTCGCTGGCAACCGGGAAGCCCGCCTCACAAATATCAACACCGAGCCGGGATAGCGCTTTAGCGATTTCTATTTTTTCATTGATGTGGAGGGTTACTCCAGGAGACTGTTGACGCAATGGCAAAGACAAAATAATTCAGAGGTCACTTTATGTAGAGATAAGTTGTGTTCGGTGAACTCGTCAAAGTCGGGAAAATCCACTGCTAATTTGAACGGCGCAAGTTCATAAATTGATGGTTACCTGTTCTCCGTCCCTTAAAGAGGTATCGAAAATAAATAGTTTGTCTTTATGAGCACCGGTAGACATGATAACTTCAATTCTGAAGGAGTGTAATGATGGATAAATCAAGATATGGTATGTGCGAGCGGAAATGGAATTTTTGTTTTCCCAACCTGGTAGGCTGGTTGGCACCAACTGTTCGGATCACCTGGTGAAAATCACGGGGTGAGTCATCATATCTCTTTTGCATTATCGAATTGTGGTATCGATAATTTAGTAAGAATATCAAATATTACTATCATAAAGATATGTTTTATTAGCGATCCATGATGGGGCTGCAGGTAAAAGTTCAAGTATAGATCCTGCTATGATTTACATTCGTGCTAGGGTGCGTGAAGCGAGCACCTCTAGCATTAACTGCAAGCCAAAAAATTCAATTCAGGCTAATGAATGATTTCCCATGATTCTAGAGTTGTTGCTGGTTTCCTGAACTTTTTGCTGAAATTCTTATATATCTACAGAACAGGCAATGCAGTTCATTCTGCACCACAGCAAAAAAAAAAAGATTTCGTTACAGTTATATGCAAAATCCTATATATAATTAAACGAGAAAAATAATTCCATATTTTAGATTCCATAAATCAGTTTAACTGCTGCGTTCTCGATGCACTCCAATTTGTCGAGTCTGATAGCTATTGATGGAGAAAACCGATTCATCGAACATCAGTAGAGATCCATTAGAAAGAACAAGGGCCCCGTCAATATGCGGTATTAAGCCATCTTCAATCGGCAATCAGACATATGTCGAATATAACGACTCAATCTAACAAGAGTTTGAGTTTATCCGGTTTCACACTCGACTGAAGTCGCGCTGCGCAAAATGTCGAAACAGCCAAAATGATTTTCCGCGAATAAACATAATTGTAGATGTAAGGTAATAATTGTCTTGAATTTTTCAATTCAGATCGAAAGGGATCCAAACCACTCGCTTTCATTCAATTCAGCATTCCCTGATTCAAGACATCTTATCGTATTGTCACTTCTAACGCTTTCCCTTGGATCAAAGGGGACTAACATCTTGAGCAAAAAGTAAAGTCTATAAATATGTCAACTGTCCCTAATATGTGGGAATTAAACTACCCTCGGATATCACCTTCATCACTGTATACTACGCAGCTTTCCGAACATGATTTCTCACATCGCCTCTCTCGCCGTTCTTGCTGGTGCTCTCGTGTCATCCACAGTCGCTGAACCGGCCATGGCGGCTGCCATTGGTGCTGCCGGTATCGGTGTCGGTGTTGCTGCTACTGCTGCTGCTGGGTTCTCAGTTAGTGGGGCGTTAAGTCTCGACAAACAACGCCATGCCAAGATGGAATTCTTGGTTCCCAATGTCCACACCGAATGGACCTGTGGAAGCAGCGTAAACGTGAAGTATAACACTTTTGGTTTTGGATCTTTCTGGGTGAGTACCAAAGAATGAATTGATCTATTAGCTAGAAAAATTTTCTAAGTTTCTTTCTTCCTCAGCGTCTTTCCAACGCCAAATTCACTCTGCTCGACTCCAGCGGTAACAAAGTGGAAGAGGTCAACCGCGGCAAAACTGCCGATGCTGTTAAGGAAGAGGTAAATATACTGTAGTTTAATCCGTTGATATCAATTATTATACCTGACTTCCTTGTCTTATCATTTAAAGCGTACTGCAGCAATCGGTAGAGCTCGTAACGGTCGCGGCGAGATCACTTGGAATATTCCTACCTCCCTCTCTACTGGTAGTTACATGATTGAATTTGAATCTAGCAATTTGGTTGATATGGATAGATCTAGACATAGATTTTTGTCTTCTCCGTTCAAAATTCAATGTGACGGGGCTCCCTCTGGCAATGCCAATTCAGACACCAAGAAAACCAATTAAGCTTCGAGTAATTTAGTACAAGGAACACTCGGTATATCACGGCATGAAAAAATTGTAATACGTATTTATAGAATAAATTTTTTGGCATAATCATCGATGATAAGGATACACCTCGTCTTTGAATACAGGCTCATTTCTTTACAGAAATGCTTGTTATGCAGATTAATAATGGCAGTGGGTGAGCGTTGACCGTGACCAAAAAATCATTTAGGTATGGGCAATTATTGTTCCCAGCAATACCTTCACAGTGAGTGTTCAATAATGTTGTGTCCTCCGACAAAGAAGAAGTCTCGAGTCATGGTTGCTAGCCGCTTACAACGAAAGTCGTAATTACTTTAAAGCTGAGGATAATTATACATTTAAAGTAGGCGATTAGGTTTCAAAGTGTCGAGTCAAGACGAATTATATATATTAATCACAGCATAGTGCCAAGATCTATTATAGCGGTTTAATTCGGGGAAATTCCAGGGGGCTTAATGGGGCCTTGCGACTGGTAGTTATCGTCAACTGTTGAGCGAGGCTTCAAACAGAGAATAACTTAAGGTAAGTGAAACAAGGCTAAATAAATGCCGATTTCAAAATAGTGCTATCGAATAGCTAGCAACTTGGGGTGCTTCATGATAGTGTGCGTTGCAGATACGTTGCTCCTGCTGAAACTGTATGCTCCAATTCGAAAATGGGACGTGATTCTGCGATCAGATTTACCAACGCGAACGTAAAACTTCTGTTTCATTGCTTGTAGATTGTATCCGCATATCAGGGTCACTTCAAACAATCATCTAGGGGATACGAATTTACTATAAATTTCCTTGCTTTCCTCAGACTTCAGTCAGCCCTTCTTCATCAACTTATTTCATCATGCTTTCTCAAATCGCAATTGTCGCTGTTGTCGCTGGAACTCTCGTATCAACTTCACTCGCTGAACCGGCCATAGCTCCTGCGGTTGCAGTGGCAGCAGGAGCTGTTGGTGCTGCTGGTATTGTTGGTGCTTCTGCTTTTGCAATTCATGGGGCGACAAGTCTCGACAAACAACGCCATGCCAAAATGGAATTCTTGGTCCCCAATGGCCACACCGAATGGACCTGCGGAAGCAGCGTAAACGTGAAATTTAACACTTTTGGTTTTGGATCCTTTTGGGTAAGATATCAAGACAAATTCAATGTGAAATCAGGATGTTAGAAGCTGACATTTAATTTGTTATAGGGCATCTCTAATTCCAAATTCACTCTTGTCGACTCTAATGGGAACGCCGTCGAGGAAATTGTTCGCGAGAGGCTGGCTCAGTCTGTCCAGGAGGAGGTACTCTATATCTTGTTTCATAGCACATCAACTCTCATACCTAACCATTCTCAATTCAATATTAATAGCGTACTGCAGCAATCGGTAGAGCTCGTAACGGTCGTGGCGAAATTTCCTGGAATATCCCTGATACACTCCCTTCTGGTAGCTACATGATTGAATTTGAATCTCACAATGCTATGAACATGGATCGATCTAGACATAGATTTGTTTCAGCTCCATTCAAAATTCATTGTGGTGGTGATGCTGGCAATCAAACATTTCAGGCCAAAACTCAATAATTATAAACCATAGACAAAATCGTGTCAGCAATAAATTAAACTCCTGCATTCATTATCTTTATTCAAAAACATAATAGTTTATTTTTGAACATCGTAGCTCTTTAAATCAAAATCATCGATAACTGCACATTCTGTGTATGTTGTCTATGGAGCATCACAACTTAATTTTCAGCATGATAAAACACAAATATCACTGGACCAATCTATCTGTTGAAACATTGATATTTGCCTTAAAATTTAATATGAAAGATTTCAAATGTGAATATTGGATCAAAACAGTTTCCGCAGTTATTCATACTCAAATCACATATACTCTTTTACAGCCTCTTATCTTATTTAATATGGCTTAATGTTATAATAAGGCTTAATTAGACCATCTGATAGCGATACAATTATTTCTTACTTGATCCGTCCCTATTATTTAGCGTTACATGGCCCCCAATATCCTTATATCCTGGATTTTGACCTGCTATTAGAACTTGAAGAAGCCTTACTCTCAATTGCAAGCGTATTGGCTTTTAATAAATCCCACCACAAATCAAACGTAGGCTTGTCAGGGAACTGGAGCAACAGAGTTTTGTTTGCATTCACAAAATCGATACATTTGTCGATCTGATCACTTTTAACCACCCTTGTGAGGGAGACGTCGTACAATACGCACGGCTAAAGTATACAATAATGTGAGTAACTATATAAACGACTGAACATATAGAAGAACGGGCGGGAACAAACTTCATGAGCAGGTCTTCTTTTGTCGCGAAATCCCAATAGATTTTTAGACTTGAAATATATAAGCAGATGATTGCGCCAAGTACCGAAAATTGATCCAGCTTCTTTTACGGGAATCTCGATTTGTATAGTTTGCTGTAAATAATACAAACGGTTGGATATCGGACATTTAAGAAGATCGAAATACATACATCAACTGATGCTGTAGCGGATAAAATCGTAGACATGTTTATTTTGCCCTCCCCTTGGGATTGCTTGGATTTTCCATGACTTATATTGTATACTTCATTCTTTGCGTCGGTGTAAATGCTAAAAACTATTCGGCCAATCAAGCAGGTGTAAGCTACCGTCGTTGCATAGGAAAAAAAAGCCGTGCGAATGTAAAAGACAGTGGTAATTGATCCAGTCGAGTTGATAATTGGGAACAAAACAATGACTGAAATGCACACGTTCTGGACTGTGTATCCGATCCACTGAGATTCACGGTATCGAGATACAACTGAGCGCGTTTTAAACGCAAGGAAGAGAACGAAAGCAAGCAGAATGCTGCCATACAAATAAATTATGTCAGACTAGAGTAAATATCATCGCAAAAAAAGAGAGACTGACAAATTGTAGACGTTGATAACCCAATTCAATTCCATCGGACGGACTTGAACGCAGGACGTGTATTGAATAGATAAGCTCTTGAGAACAGTGGTAACAGGTCGAGGAGGATCCATCAGTGTTACAATGGTCAATAGAACGATTTCTATTAAAACCAAAAGGCTCGAAACGATAAGAAGGTTCCTGTCTTTAAGGCCATTGAGTTGTGCCATTTGGGGATTATCTAAAAAATAGTGCAATTCCATGTGAGTTCATGCCGCCAATACGATGACACCTGTAAGCAATTCTATACCGAAAATCCTGTACATCGATCCAAATTTAGCAACATAAATAATATGAGTTCAATAATAAATAAGATGGGACCATACCTGTATATTCGAAACACCTTGACTGCCAAATTACTAATGACAATACCAAAACCAATCCACTAACACGCATCTGAAACGTTAACTCTGTACTCTTGTGACTAGTAGTATGCAACATCCACTTACAGGAACCCACATTTGTGCCAGACATTGGTCTTCAGTCGGGACACCGATAGACGTGAAAATAGAGGTATAAATGAGCAGTATCTGCAAGAAAAGTTTTAGATTCCGACTAGTCTGGAGCTAGTGTAACATAATTAAACTCACCCCGAGTGCTATCAGATAGACCAAGTTTAAAGAAAGGGATTTGACAACTTTACTATCTCTCTCTCGATATAAGATGATCACCGAACCAACAACAACCAATATCATAATCAAATGTAAAGCAACAAGAATTGCAACACCCGGATCATCCCATGAGACAACGATAGAGTAAATGCTCGCAAGGCCTGAGGGGACAGAAGATGTGCCATCATAAAATCGGAGGACATCCAATTTCTCGAACAGATTGGTTATGGCGTTGTAGACGAATACAACTTTCTCTGTAGTGTTATAGTTGTTGATAATTGCATAGTTACCGGACCGGTCAGCATTCGAGTCGAAAGCCACAGTCCCAGTGGCTCCTTCAAATGTTAGACCGCCAACAAACTGTAGCGCATCGATACCAGAATTTGCCCGATCGAGAATTTCTGTCAATGTTAGCGACGTATTCTGTTGGAGTAAGTGTGCGATTCCGTGGACTGACATTGCGAATGAGTTGCACTGTAAGTATTAAAATGTAATCTGTGCACAAATATGAGACATGCTTACCGTATGTGGCGAGGCAATCTCTAAAAAACAAAGTATAAGGTGTAGGTTCGGAGCCGTAGTGTTGGCGGAATTGATCAATGGTGGCATTTGCAATCTCCGTCCGAGGGTTTTCCATTGGAAAGGAAGCCAGCATTCCATTCACGGTCTCTCTATATTCACTTTGATATGCACTTGTGTCTCGCACCATATCCATCGTTGCATAGAAACTTTCCGCGCCGATCCACACATAATCTTTACCGATCAGCCCATTCTTCTTTGCGGTGAGCAAAAGCTCCGGACCACAAGTTGGAAACTGAGGTCCGCAGTCGTTATGAGAGAAGACTAAAAAAATCCTTGCGCCGCTTTCTTTCAGTTGCAGTATATTTGCGGTAAGATCGACAGAGCTTGGAGTGTGGAGTACATTGGCCAGGATAGTGACAGATAATTTCGAGGCTTCTTCCTGAAATGCTTGGGCGAGGCCGAGACCGTATTCATCGTTGGCAGTAATTATGGCAACATGTGTCCAATTCATGAACTAGACGCGGATATAGAATATGAGAAGATTGGTTGACACGAGTGAGAACGTTCATGCAAGCCCAAACCTTGACATATCGAGCGAGCACGACACCTTGAATATTGTCACTGGCCCTGAGTAAATGTTGAAAAGTTAACATCGACAAATAATTTAGAGTTGAACCAAGATGATAGAATGGGATACATACACTGTACGGAAAAAGTACTGATAATCCGTTTTATTTGATAAATCGGCACTAGTGGAGGAGCCGGAACATTGGAACACTTTAAATTGATTTAGTGCTAATGCAGACGGTATTGTATTTCTTGAATAGAACTCCCCGATAGTAGCGAACACATTATAATCTTTGGCGTAATTGACTGCGTCTTTTACCGCCAGAGATTTGGAAAACTGAGTATCTTTGAAGGAGAGCACAACTGTCGCATTCGGTAATAGCGTTGAGTTGTTCACCTCTTCGGCGTACAGAGTTAGAGCTCTCCAAATGCTCTTGCCTTGAAAAGAGTGAAATGTTACTATTTGAGCTAGTTAAGCGAGATGCAGAAATATTAAATAAAACAGACTTGCGGAAAAATCGGTTGTATTTGGTAAGAACACCCCAATTTTTATTTGTATTTGAGCATTTAGTCCCATATGCGCGAAACACAAGACGGCAAGGAATGCGATCAACACTGCAGGGGTCATTACACGCTACTCGATATAATAATGAGCTCGAAAAGCAGAAGAACAGCTCGTGTGGAAAGGTAAATTATAGACTTTGTTAGTAACGCGGCGGTCGCCAAGGGGTAGGAGTTGGTGAAAACGGAAGTAAGGATATACTGAATATGGAGATTGCTCAATGCTGTTTCCTTCTTCTAGACCATGTCCTTTTATCCATTAATTGGTGAGAACGAGCTAAAGGATGGGAATGACAGGCGGAAATTTAACCAACTGATGTATCGAAATTGCAAAGCTCGGGGGGATAGAATGATCTTGCGGCCTAAAGAGCCTGAACAGTAAGAAAACAGTGCCTGAGCTTCACAGCTGGCGGGAGTCTACCGGGAGCTCAGTCATTTAAGCGGCTTTGTGGTAGACTGAGCCGCCGAGGCCCGAGTGACAATTCGAAATGTGAATCCTGGATCCTGGGCGACTCTTTGGGGTTCTCGTACTGTTCTCGTGTGTCACAAGACTGAAGACACAGGCTAACCGCATTACCGCAGTGATGTCTCGTGAGGGAGAGACAGTGGACCGACCACTCGGTTATGAAATACTAGTTGATACATTAATTGATGAATCATAAGGAGGGCTGACAGCGGTTATAGTCCGTTGTATTTTGTTGCACTGTTGCATACTAGAAATGTTACTCAAGTCACAAGTGTATGCACTAATAGCATCTAAAAGCATAACCAGACCTGCGATACTATTTTCAGAGGTTGACAGTCCTTCCGCCCGAGACCGAAGAGTGTGGCCGAAGAAATTTGTCACGTGTCTTAAGTGTTTACATTTCACACTAAATCTGACCATTATCTGACGACATTCTACAATTTCAGTTTTCAACTCGCCACAGATGACCGAGGCCCATGGTATGTTGACCAGAGCTGACATCATAGTTGATAGTCATACAACTGATGTAGGTTGGGACCTAACTCTTGGGATTGTGAGAGTTGGGACCGTTCACCGTTATCCAATGTGCAGGGAGAATCGAGATTCCACATCCATCCCAATCGCGCTGACGGTCTTTCCCTTCAATTGCCATAGATATAGATGGGTATCAGATGTCCAGTTCATTAACCAGAGACAAAACGTCCTCTTTCCTTCCATTACCTTTCTTTGTTTTTGAAGGCTAGAAATGACCGAGCATTCGGGTATGCCCTTCTACAGCTGGCTGTATTCGTGAAAAGACAACTCAGCTGAATTAAATGCATCACATCAATTGCGATCCTTGGTTGCCTCATGTCCAAGGTCAAGCATGAATGACTATCGTGGCGTTAAATCAACTACAATATCTGACTACTGAACTATACTCAGATAACATAGAGATTTGCTCGCCCGTCTGTGATTTATCCAAAATTGAGTATCCAGTAACCGCCGATACCCAGTTCCACCAACGAAACCTTTGCCCTATACGAAAATCGATTCTTGTGCGGTGACGCACTCCCTGGAACACCCATCAGCTAAATTTGTGGACAAAGGACTGCTTGAACAAATCAGCACTGAGTCTTCAGCATTGACTATCAAGCAAAAGGTCCAGCTTACTGGAACTTTACAGGAATGGTACTGATCCGAGGTAACCCCTGAACGACGCAATGATGCCGCAGTGTCGTTGATTGGTTTCCGGACGCGTTGACAGTGCTGAAACAGGTTGAGATTTGTCTACGGTGCGTACCCCTAGTTACAACCGAAAATAATTGTTCAGGAAATAATGTCTACCCCATACGTCGTTTGGATAGGCACGAATCTATAATCGGCGCTTAGCGCGTACTCAGGGAAATGTAACACTTCTCTTTATCATATTCCAAAATGCGCTGCGCCGTTCTATTATCTACTCCAACTGTCTGAATAGTCAGTGCAAGGGGAAAACTGCTGCTCCAAAAAATATAAATTGCTCAGTATTTCCCCATAATTAACTATCAATCTCACCTTACTCTGCCTACAGTTTTTCGTTAACCTCGCCAATCAGTACTTCTATAAATTCGATCATGATTTCCCAAATCGCTACTGTTGCTGTTGTCGTTGCTGCTCTCGTTTCATCCACAATCGCTGAACCGGTCATAGCCCCGGCGGTTGCAGTGGCAGCAGGAGCTGTTGGTGCTGCTGGTATTGTTGGTGCTACGG
>JAHLJZ010000138.1:0-35241 GCA_025602915.1 Paraphysoderma sedebokerense
GTTGTTCCAACATGCGTTTATTCTACATGCCGGTATTTGCCTAGTGCAATGAGGTACCCATTATTCTCAGCTGGCCACAAGTCACACACAGACAACTACACCAACATATACCATCGTCACTTCTTCGAATGCAATGTTCGGTGGAGTCAAATGAATCCTACACAACCCGAGACAAGTCAAACCGTCAGCACTCTCCTTAAAACAATACATTATCAAACTGTTCAGGTGAGTTAAGTTGAAGATATTCCTGAAATATTTCTTCCTACTATCTATCGCCATCGCAGTGTTATCAACCGGATATGAGAGGCTAAATAAAAGCTTTTAAATATCTTCACTGTACCATACATCCTTACAAAACAGAAAGAAAAAAAATAATTCCAGGTATATGCCCAACATACTTTAATGTTACAAATTTGCGAGAACCATTTTGATACAGAACACCTGACTTCAGGCAATCGTGATTTTGTTCCTTCGCAATCCATCGCGTTTGCTGCATACAACTTGAAATTGATGATTGTTGCTGTCACGAGAACCAGAGATTATTATTATCCCCTGTCGGCTGTATATCGTGAGAAGGTGTGTATATACCGCACCCCCGTATGGAGCAGCAGAGTTTGTTGTTATTTACTGTGGATTATTACTTCAAATGCATCGTTAATTGTCCCCATTGGGTGTCCGCAATTGTACAGGTCTATTTCAAAGCGGAATGACGGGACAGTTCGCACAACGATTATCGCGATTCTTCACTTGACGAGGCGTGTTACCAGCCGTTGCAGTGCGTTGCCTCCCCTTCTACGACCCCTTACATATGAGTTACAAAACTAGTATGAATCCCAGGCCCTGAAAGATCATTGGCATACCCGAGACAGTCCTAACAGTTGTAGCGATGAGCTCGAAGCCCTGAATCCCTACGGACAGAGTTATCGGCAGCGTCCCCGGCCACAATTCCCACATACACTGCAAATTAGCTTCACAATGCTTTAAGGATTTCGACACGCATACACACTAGAACTAGGTTAGCTAGAACAAAAAATTTAAAAAAGATGATGCACAGGATAAGATACACACTTACTATGTATTTTGGATTATCCGAGGATGAGAAAGATCAAATAGCTAGCCTGATAATTTACTATATCAATACGATTTTATTGGTATATACTAACAGTCATGTACTTACAGTCATGTACTAACAATTATATATATTGCGAATGATTGAGTCATAAATGTTCTTCGGCAAAGTGTCCCCATGCTTTTGGGTATTATTAATTTCAGTATGTTCATGTAGCTTTTCTAAGAAATCATCCGCAGAATAGTTTATGCAGCACTATTGTCTGCACAAAAAGTCGCTGCAATTCAAACAAGCATTTTGAAATTTTGGACGAATGAACTCAGCCCGTGACGTGTCAATCATTTAACACAATTCAAGCTCCGGTTGATGTGAAGCAAACAGAAGTTTTGGGTATAATGTATTTGGGCATGGCAAGATCAATGGTTTCACTGCGCTCTATAGTTTTATATCGCGAAGCACCGGTATATACATTACTCGACATATGATTCAACGGACAGATCACCTGGATGCTACGGTCGTTTCGAATCATTCTGCACATACGCATCAGGACTAGGAGATTAGAACTTATAAATACTGGCTTAGGCTCCCTTGTCATCTCATCATCTCGACTCGCTTAACAGCTAGAAAAAATCTTATTTTCTTTACTGCTTAACGCAAATTGCCAATACCAAGTTTCACAATGAATTTTACAAAGCTCCTTCTCGTTGTTGCTCTTATGCTCGCGGTCGTTGGATCATTGACCGCCGCCCCGGTAATTGGTGCTCTGGGTGCCCAGGTCACTAAAGTTTTGGGACAAGAAACCGCAGAAAAAGTATTCACGAAGGGTAATTTATATTTTGCTTTTATTAAAATTGGCGTAAGTGTTGTGTCCCTGACGTATTTGTCTTTTGTACTCCAAACAGTACTTGGCCAAAAAATGGCCGGACGATTATCAGAAAAAGTACTGGGCCACACCTCTGCGAAGGCTGCCTTATGGGCTAGTGGAGATGTTGCAAAGAAACAGATTTCAAAGAAAGTTATCGCTGCAGGTGTAATCGGTACCGGGGCAGCTGGTACTTTGCTTGTCAAAAACTCTAAAGGTCAAGCGAATGACCGAATGACTGATCCTGGCCAAGATGGTTCGCAAACTTTCGATGAATCACAATAAATAAGCATATAATTCGCCTTTAGATAGTACATATGTGTGTTCATGTATTTATAAAATTGGTAAAAATGTTTACCAATTGTTCAATAGACGCTTGTTTCCAAACTTAAATCTATTGATACTCAATAGACAATTGCACCCTCACTTTGAGGGAATATCATTAATTTTCAACGCCCAACATGAGATATTGACAGTTCTGTATGACCTGTTAGGTATCATATCGTACATAGCTTGATATAATAATTAGCCAGCAAAGCACCAATTCTATCAATATTTTGGTTATATTGGCACAGTTCACACAGTGACTATTGGTGTAATGTTAATAAAAACTTGCAAGAATACGTTGATAGAATCTATTGCTTGCTTACATGTGAGAAGCGTTACGTAATTTCAACATGAAATGTAATTCTTAGGGTTTCTGCAACTGCAAATAGTATATTAAAGTAATAACGCATCTTACTAAACATGTTGACACATTCACAAGCATTTCAACTTTGGGGTGACCTGTCGAAACCTGTTCTCCAATGTTATCAGGCCCAGTAGCGGGTTAATATCCTATTCAACAGCCTCAGTAATGTCTTTAGGGGCTCCCTTTTGTCGCCGAGGGCCTGTATAGTTAATTCCTTGATAAGTTCGGTAGATTGACATGATGCGTTCTCGCCAGCTTCGCTCAGCAATCCTCGGACAAGGGTTTATCAGCCGTAATGTTTATATTCTAGATTGTAGTGGCGGAAAATAAATGTATTGAAACTGTTTCAAGAAATCACCATTTCTCTCTAGCGCGCAGTGATCGAAACAGTTAACCCATGCATTGCAGCGCGACGCCGTCGCGACTGTGATCCTGTACGGATTTTGGACATAACCGTTGCAACGTTAAGAAGGATCTAAACTAATCAATCTCTTTTAACGCACATGTTTGAGAAAAACCGTTAGAGAGATTGCCCATCGTACGCATCCCCTCGGAAAAAAAAGATTAAATGTTTCGTGCGTGTATTTCAATAAAGGGGGATTGACGATTTTATGATCAACCAAGTTGGCTATAATTACAGTTTAATCCCCATACAGTAAAGTCAGCATATAACTAATCAACACTCATAATAAATCAGGTCACCATTTACCACTCAGTCTATAAAGATATATAATGAACTTCATCAGATTGTTTTTGGCAGTAACACTCATACTTGCGGTTGCTGCAACTTCTGCCGCTGCGCCACAAGGACGAGGCCGTGTTCATAGAGCCTTCAATAGGATGTTATTCAATGAAAAACTACAAAAAGGTCTCACAAAAAGTAAGTTCTCTGAACTCAAAGGTCTTTCATTCTTTCGATTTGATTATTTTGGGTTTTTTTTTCGTGCAGTTTGATTGACAATTTGTGCTTATCTTCGTTTATAGCTTTCGGAGACAAAAGACTCCAACGTGTAGCGAATAAGTCTACCTGGGCAGACTTCAGGAAACACATAGGAAAGCAACTGGGCAAAGACGTCGTCACAAAGTAAGCATCGTCGAATAACCAGTTCAGTAGAATTTTAGTTTGTGAATGCAGATTGAGTATTATATATATAGAAGCCATGTCTGTATTAAAGAGGTTATCACTTTTGTAATCTGTTTCAATTGAATGCTTGTCAGTTTTTTAAACATCGTCGTTGTCAGTCCGATATTTGTGTATCGTCGTCTACCAATCACACATTCAGAAAATATTCTTAAAAGTGGGGAACAAATTAAATAGTATTCATTTCAGCAACGTGAATTGTTGTAATTTTTTAAATTGACGTGCGTTCGCTACACTGTAACGACTATATGGATTCCTATAGAATCTCGATTACAAGTGAACTGGGATGCCAGGTCGTCTATAAGAAATCACTGCAAATTTGCCGAGGTTTTACAATAATAACGAGATAAGCCCGCTATCTAAGCGCATTCCCCCAAACGTTTGAATTGAAAGGGTGTGACATTGCATCTCTTGCGAGAGTGCTAGTAGGAGGGGCGAATCACCGATCCCATTTTCAGGAAATATTTGCAATCACTGACGAGATGGGCTCACCACGCATGACGCGACCAACGACAATTTCAGAAATGCCCAGACCCGACACTGACCCCGACTGCCAACTATCGCAATTGAAACAACTGATGGCTGTTCTGGGCCATTACTATGCTGCTTCGAAGGATGGTTCGGGACATGGTTTACGGTTCTCAGTTTCAGGGGTCGTCCTGTTGTTATATTCGCATAAGTACCGGCAAAATCCCGGGATCCCCACCCGTTTGGCCGACTCAAAGCAATTCTTACACAAAAATGTCGTCACTCACTATCATTCCTGTTTTATCTCGTCTCGCGGGGCTTTTCTGCACCAGCGCCAGTGTTGGTATTATCATCTCGACTTGGCATGACATCTTGACCGCAAAATTTAGTCCAAGAAACGTCAAAATTCTCGGTTTCGGTTTTTTCATGGCCTTGCTTTACAGTCTTTCATTAACTGGTCTAGCAATTGAAATCACCGCGGGTTTGAGCATTCTTCGGGCCAATATCTTTGGTATTGGTGTCAGTTTATTCCAACCAGTCGTTTATATTAGTATTTTAAATTTCTCCTACGTACGAGCCACGGCAATTTTCGGCAAATCTACTCTTCGAGTTGCAATTTGGTATTTCGCATGCATCGTCTTGACTTGCCTATCCCAATACGGTGTTGCTATACACACCTTTGGAACCATTGACCTAACAAAAGTGGGCTATTACACAACGGATTTCTTCAACAATAAGTACCAAATTCTTAGCGTCACAAATTCTTTGGCAGTCGGACTATCAACCATTTTCTCCGACGTTTACCTTCTAGGAATGGTCTACAACAGTAGAGCTAAAGTCGTCACCAAGGGACAAGAATTTAAATGGAACAAATCTTATGTTCGAAAGGTGTACTGGATTTCATTCACTATCTTATTAACATTGACGGAAATTGTTATTGCTATCATGAATTTTACAAGCGCTAAAGTTCCCACAATGTCCTATTTGGAGTGTTTAAATTTGACGGTGCATCTGGTTAATTTCTTGGTCACTGGAGAAACAATCCAAGATATCGTTGGTGTGTCGGGAAGTGAAAAGAGCTCAAATGGGAAGCAACTAGCGTCCAAAGAAACCCGGAATGGAAAAGCCTTTTCATCTGCCTAATTATCCTATATTGAGGCATACGTTTGAATTCTTCTTTCATATTTTCTGTTACATGTTACCGCCGCGTTAGTTGTTTCCATACAAATTGACTTCAATATAAAATGTTTATACCTTTCCACCCCTGAATGCGCGCAACCTTACATACTACACATCTAAGATTATTATATATATCTTATAGATACATATTGGGAAAATACATTCTGTGAACAGTTTGGATATGCATTAAATAGAATCTTCGCATAGTAGGGGGAAAAAGTACTGATGTTCGAAAATGACCATATCTATTCGTCATGATGATGCTATCGCTCGATTTATTTGGTCCGATAGCAAGTCGGATATATTAGTAAAAATCAAAGCACCTGCTGCCGTGCGGGGTACCCCTGAAGCCCTGACTACTGCCCGTTCTTCAGATTTCAACATTGGTCGAGCCCCGGTGCATTTCTGTCCGAAGGGCCGGAATCTTCTTGGGTAATATGCAGTTTTCTCAATATGAATGGTCAGCAATTCTTGAATGTATCCGATTGCATATCCTGGGGTTATTGTTAATTATAGGCTGCATCTACAAACGTTTGAATTGTCTTGGGCGACACAGAACTAAGAGTGGCACAAATTCTTGATTTTAAATACGTAGAGAATGCGGAGTTTACCTATTGTCAAACTGTTATAATTATGGAGTTGCGTTTTCCCAAAATTCTGAGATGTCGCAACAACCAATTTCGCAGTAGCGCTATCAAAATTGTTCAGCTCGATGTATTTCAGAATTTTTTTTCTCGCAACTTACAACACTGTTTTAAGCCCAACTTAATATGAACTTTGTGTTGCGCTACTATAAGAATGTTCTACTTCAACAGTAGCTAACCTGTTCGCCAAATTCTTACAATCTAATATTGTAACAGGTGGATATATTGCCAATACATGACTGGAATCAGTTATTGCGGCTGCACTGTTGCAATGAGTAACGGAGTCTAACTGAAAGGCACAATGTAAATGATGGTTTCAATGGTGTATCGCCTACAGAATTTGACTTTATTACGTCTGCCGGCGAATGGGGAGGTGTGGTGACGTCATTAAAAAGTTTAAACGCTCAGCGACTTGAATAATTAGCAACATTACGTGTGGCCTTCAACTGTCGCTCTTGCCATACTTTTAATTGCCCCAACACCAGCTCTATCGGGATTCTACTGGTTCAAACAAGCATCACATACGCTGCACCGCCAACAACTTTTGGAATTACCTTATTCGGGACATGTCTGACTCTAAAAAACCCACGACGTCATCTAATTCTCAGTCTCCCACAAAAATTGAAGTAGGGGATAAAGTTCAAACGGCATACCGAGGTGGTCAGCGAATTGGAAAAGTGGAAAAAATTGAAGGGGATAAAGTCACGTTTACCGATCAACATGGTCACAAAGTCACGCACAAAATGTCGACATTGAAGGATTTGAGCAAAGGCGAGGAACCAGAATAATTTTCATCATTTATTATCAATTATACATCTTCATTATGAATTTACAACTTGTCGATAACGTATTGATCACAACTGTATTATGGCGGACTGAAAGGATTAAATTCGTCACCGTTTAGGACCCGCGGTGGTTTTTTCAACTGCTGCTTTATCCCGCCCTTATTCGACCTGTATCTACATGATACATTCGAATCTACAAGTATTGACATTTTTTTAGAGGCACTCTATGAAAAACATCAGCGGCGACGATCGCATATCCATCTTTTGAAGAAAATCGATAACATATTGCCTTTTGTTGGTACAAAATGGAACGGTTTGAATTCTCTGATGATATACGTTGTAGCACTGTATATCTGCTACTTCTAATGAGATTAGTATAGAAAATAGGGCAAACATGCGTCAAAGATTGATTTCAGTATATGTGTGGTTATTTTAAAGCACTGCTGCTACGATCGCATATCCATCTTTTGAAGCAATAATATTTACTTGCGTATTGGTACGAAATACGGCGATTGAATTCTTAATGTGTCGGTTGTAGCACCTCAATTCTGCAATTAGTATACAAAGGAAGGCTCACTTGCGGCAAACATGGAATGTAGTATATGTGCGGTTATTTTTAATATGTCCAGATTCTACCTTAACGAAACGGGGTTAATTGATTACCGCCCATGCCAATGTTTAAGTTGTGTGTTTAGATGTTGACGGTTATCCATCACCATGCACTTGGTGGGTACCTTTTTTAGATATTAGTCATTATGAATTTCAATCAATAGGTGTTGCGCAGGGTAATTCTTTATTTCGGTCATTGCAAACATTAGTTTGAGGAAAGTGGAAACGCAGCCGCCCAAAATGAACGGTTTTGTTGCCAGTTTATTTCTAGTATTTATGTATTATTGCCAACGAGTGAATTTTAGTTGATACTGAGTTGCGAGTGAACTCTTAATAGTATTCACAAGATTAGTTTGAATGTTGGTGGTGAATGGCAGCTTCGAACACAATGCTAACGATGTAGTATCGCAAATGTATTGTTAAAGTGTCCGCTTTGTAGAAGTCTTACATTGCCAACTTTTTTTAAGTAACGTATTATGAAGTGTGTTAATAAGGTCCGACAAATTGCAGTACATGATAATTAGTATCAAACTGTGCCGCTTGATTCCAGAATAGTCCGAATATTATTCTGAATGTTGCTATATCAGTTCATTTAATTTAAAAACTCAGATATAGAATGGGGTTTTTGTGTTTGTGAGAATGATAAAGTCGATTTGCAATAGGATGTTCCTGTTCCTCATCTCCCACTCAGAAATGCCGCGCATTGCAGGATCGACTTTCCCCGATTCTCTCTCCTCCTCCTCCTCAACTCTTCTTCCATCTTCCATCCTCATCTGAATTCCTTCTGATTGAATCACTCTCTCAGACGTTGCGCTGCATTCAGACTCTATCTCTCCCATCCTCGTCTCAATCGTAAGATGTTGCTTCTCGCCATTCTTGCTCTCGTTTTTCGTATCCCCTCGTCTTCCGAGGAAGTTGCGCTCTTTGCGTCAATTCTGTTAGCAGCATACATTCTTGCTGCCGCCCTTGTCAAGTCGATTGAATATTCCTATTCGTTGACTAAAGGTAAATGCTCAATTCCTCCTGACCTTTTCCTTCGTCTTCGTTTGATACGATGGATGTTCTAACATGTCTCACACAAAGCGATCACTTCTGGTAATGGTAACTGGACCGTAGATATGTATTTACCAGAACCCTTCAATGGTATGTTCTCTTTCTGTCGTCTATGTCTCTCTTTTTGGGAATATCATTGACAAATTAATCTCCGGGTATTGTCTCACGGTTTCGTGCGGTTGTTTGGCTTTGTCTATTGCCGATCCCTGAACGCATTAGGCATATCCTCCGCTATCAAACGGACGAAGGAGTTTTCTTACGGTATTTCTGTCTGGCAAAATAATGGTTGGTATACTACTCATCGTGATGATGCAACAAAATCGGTGACACCAAGATGTTGACCAACTCGCCTTCTGTAGATTTTGAGAACACTAAAATGGACCCGGTCTCCCCTGCATCGTCCCAGCGTGATGCACGCAAAGCTAAGAAAGCCTTAAAGAGAAGAAGATACAAGTTGAAGTTGAAGCACCGAAGCCCAATCGTTGGTGACCACAAGGTTCAAGGTGTCCAACAACTTGGCTGCAAATCGAATCTACTCGATGGTTCAAAATCCTCTGCTCTGGCAACTATTGCACACGGATGCATTGTCCAACATGACAGCAATGGTACTGTTCATACCCTCACTTCACCCTCAAGTCTTGTGGTTGCAATTCCCGATCCTGTCGAAGTTACTCCTGGTCGTCCATCTACTCAGTCTCCTGGTATTCAAAGACCTTCATCTGCTGAATCTACCTCTCGCTTTTCAGAGGATCCCAAACAACGAAGACAACGGTTAAAAAACAAGCGTCGGAACGATCGAAGACGTGAGGAGAGACTCAACGCTTGGAAAACTAAACAGGACGTTTTGAAAGGCTCAACCTCTGAAAGGATTAAGACATCTATCGTCCGTAAGCCTTCCGCCAGTAGCAATGCTGGATTTCAAATGAAGGATCCCGCAAACGGGTGCTCCACGTCTTTACGGTCTGTTAAGAAAGCATGCCCTTTACAAGGGGGTGATTTACACCGTGCCACTAGACACTCCTCTGTTTCCGTTAAAAAACAAATTACTGGGGCTTTTCCTGTAAGCAATCTTGTGGAGGCAGACAATGTTGCAAATCGTGGTCTCTCTAGAGATAAAAGCAGTGGACACGAGACACATGATGCATACATCAAAACTGGTATCATGTTGGGTTCGTCACAAAAGGTGGAAGCACAAGTTGGAAGCGTACCCATTAGTGAATCGAATACAAAGTCATATGCTCATTCAGATATAGGACAGACTGCGGGTTCCAATATACTAGGTATGTCGTCGTAGGTTACTTCAAACTCTCCCGATCAGTTCTTAGTTCAGACCATTTACTTTAGCTCAATCCTCTGGTTGCCGTCATCCCACTCAAACCGGTTCATTAGGCTCTACGGACGTACAGCTCGCGTTTTGTATTTCCCTTGAAAGATCCCAAGTGATGTCTGCTGAAACTGCCTTAATGGAAACCGCAAACAGAACTCCGACGCTTGAAGAAGTCTGTAACATGAACACCACTGCCGCGAGCGTCAACTGCGAAACCGCTGTTCAAGACTCTACTGTGCAAGTTGTTGACTCGAATTTAATGGTCGCGAACGAGGGAACAACATCATCTACTGGTATCAAGAGCTCGGTTGCTGGTTTAATGGACGTCTTATTCAATTCAGTCGGTGACCAACCTCCCCAGGTGAACTCAGGCGTTTTGGGACGTCAAAGATCCAAAACTCTTGATTCCGTCATTTTGCCGACTTTGGAAATTCCAATAAGAAGATCCAAGACACTTTCAGCCTTGGACACTTCATTATGCGTCCCAGTGTCAAAGGAATTCATTGAGTCAAAGTCCTCCCTGGTGATTGCGAATGCTTCTCATGTCGAAGAATTTCATGGACAAGACAATTCAGTTCCATCAGTTGTACCCTTACAACTAGAAGCCGATGTGATTGCGAATGCTTCTCATGTCGAAGAATTTCATGGACAAGACAATTCAGTTCCATCAGTTGTACCCTTACAACTAGAAGCCGATCCATCTTCAGCAACCGTTGAGAAACCAACTTCCGCGACAGTGGTTAGTTCCTTGCAAGAAACGAATGTTCTTGACTTGAAAGGGGAGATCCGATGCGGACTCTTGATCAACGAGTCTTCCTTGAAAATTGAACCCAAAGATGTAGTGACTGAGGACTTACAAGTTACGCCATTGAGAAATTTTCCTTCAACGCCACCACTAGCCAAAAAGGTCCATAACAAAGGAAGTGTCATTCGCGATCAGCAAGATGCGGTCAAAACCAAAATTCTGGCAGCAATCAAGGCTAGGAAAGAGACAGAGCGGTTAGCCATGGAAAAATTGGCAGCCGAAAAGGAAGCAAAGCGGAAAACAAAAAACAGATTGAAGAAGCAAAAGTATGCTTCGCGGAAATTGAAAAGGGTGAATGCCAAATTAGTGGACACAGAAATGAATGTGAAAGCACCCAAGGCAAAAGTTGAATCAGAGGTGATCGGGATAGATGCCCATTGCGCTCTGGAAAGTATATTCCGAAATGGGGTCACAGACATTTATACAGTGAATCAACGGGAGAATATTGAAGGCATTGTTGAACCTATCAGTTCTGCTGCTGTCGCAAATTTTACAGGGGCTAGTGCACAAGAAGGAGATAATGTGGAGACCACCTCAAGCGATGGTGGTGAGAATTCAGTCGCTGCAAAACGTTCAAAACGAAACAGAAACAGAAAAGTGAAGAGTAGGAAGCCAAAGCAGGCTCCGATAACAGGGGATGATGTATCTGTATTAAAGACAGTGACACCGCAGGACACATCTTTCCATGGAGACTTGGCTTTCAAAAAAACATCTGAAGCCGACAGCAAATATTCCTTACTATCAGATGACTCAAGTTTAGAAATGAGTGTCATCAATTCAGAAAGTGAAGAAAGTAGTGGTTCAGGTGTCATGACTCCTGAGCCGAAAGCAAATGCGATTGATTCAAGTATAGTGGATCCGAACATTAAAAGCTGCATTATGCAGCAATTAGCCGTCAATCTCGGAGGGAATAGCAGCTCAATGGACTCTTTAATGGACTTACTGTTGCGTCGTGCAGATACATTAGAATCGAAGATGTTGGCAGGTACCTTGGTTCCTAATACCGAGGAGGAGTGTGTTGCCAGAGAGAAGAACGCGGCCAATTTAACAAACGATGTTATAAGGAAAAAAGGAATCACTCCCTCATCTGGTTTAAATGGGGAAACAATGCATGTCTCCGATATGGAAACGGAAGTTTCGGCAGCAACTGAGGAATCCCGAGCAAATTATGACAGCATTGAAAGTGATCAGGTAACCAAAGATAGATCTTCAGAAAACGACCTCCTTCCATCCGCCCAATCGAGCTTAGTAGAGTCGCGATTATTATTGTCGTTGTTTCAAAGAGAGTCGCAGCCATCAGCATTTATTAAAAACTCGTTGGCAGAACCTTTGCTTACTTTACAAGACGATGATTTCGTAGAAACAACTAGAGCGACACAGCCTGTGCAAGAAGTCGCACACGCAAGTTCCGACAGAGTAGATACTTTGCAAAAGGACACAAAATCAACCGAACGAAATTCGTTTACCAAGACCCCGAGAAGAGTCATATTCCAGCACGCTGTTTGTATCTTGGAAGGAACAAGGTATTACCGAGCCAGAGTGACAGTGACCGAGGACAGCAGGATTAAAATTGTTAAATTAAAAGGTGGTCTGGACGAGTTAGGTGGCTCAAATGATATTTTGGAATATCTCACCAAACTTAGCAGCGCTCAAAAGCCAAAGCGAAGTAATTAAAAAACTTTATACGTTTTTTTGTTTTATCTTTTGTATGTATGCTTTTGAAGCCTCAGTAATTTCTGCATGTGATTCTACATTTTTGTTATATTCTATGTTATCCTCGCAATGAAAGAGGATTGTGCGGCTTGAGTTATTACAGCTGTCAATTTTTTTTTTTTGCTCTTATTACTTGCTTAACTCAGCAGTATAATCAGATTAAATAAATTCATCTGGTTTCATAATGTTTTTTTGCATTACAATTGAACATTCAGCTGGACAGTTTGAATTTGATTTTACGAATCACAATCCACTACATAGTAAGCATTGATATAGTATTTCTCTAATAAAAAAGTCTGACTCTTACATAAATATATCAATATATATTAATAGTTCGCACTTGATTGATTTTCTACGCATCAATTCCTTTGCAATTCTCGCGTTGGTTTTCACGGTGCCATTGCATTTCGTTCCCTCACCATCATATCTGCGCATTCTCTCATCCATTTTGAACCCATATATGCTGATATATATCATTACCCAGTGTCTAGTATCTCATATCTGTCAGCATTTGGGAAACTAAATGGATCTCAGAATCCAAATCCCGTTTGAGACTCCGAAACTACGGCGTCTGATTCGTCCTCTTCGTGCCAAGTTAACAACGTTAAACAAAACTACCAGTGCTCATCCCTCTGTATTATCCCATTCTTCATATTCTTATTCTAGTGCAGGTTCGTCAAAGATATCGAATACCGCTTCGTTCGGTACAGCTGTTGGCTTTGGTGGGCTCGGTGTTGGTGCATTTGGCGGATACAGTAAAAAGCCAAAGATAACATATAAAAAGAGAAAGGGTAGTTTTAATCACAATGACAGGGAATATCAGAGCTTCTCTAATGACATGTTGGAAAGTCAATCCGCTTCAGTATCCTCATCGTCAACAAACAGAATCCTCAACTCCCAGACGTCTTCGGAATCTAGTGGCAACCCAACTTCTTCGCAATCTCCTATTCGCCCCACATCCGTCAAAACTGCACCTATTCCCTTACCATCGACAATTCTATCAACTCCGCTTCGTACTCATGCCCTTTCAATTCGAGAATGTTATAGAGAGTTGATTCAAAGGCTTTGGTTTGACGGTCTCCTCATCAACTCGTTTTCTAATTACGAATTGTATCAGAACCCATCCCTCGAACCCGCAAAGTTCGTCAGAAAAAGGAGAGTTCCAAGTCTGATCGAGCTTTCGGCAATGGAGGTTGGGAAGCTGATCGCTAGAACGGAAAAGGAGGAGAAAGATCACGATGACGACAGCGGCAGAGGTATGGTAGGAAGGGGGGAACTGGACGTCATAGAGCAGATTTATGAGGACATTTTCAGCCAATGGAGAAGGTATGTCAGATTTGTCTAACTTCATTCCACGTCATTGTCAATATGTCAACTACTCTTCCCTTATGAGATAGGTTTGTAATGCTTGGACATGTAACCGAACTATGTGTTCAAGAGATCGCAATCGACTCAATCCTACTCTCATTAATTGAAATCTGTATAGAACATCAAGCCGTTTGTCAGGTATGCTACAAATTCACATATATTTGATTGGCATTATTTCTAATATCCTCGTTTTCTATCTGTCGCCTACAATGTAGGGCCAATCGCTTCTGCTCCATCTAATTTCCCTTAACCCTTCGCCTTTACTGTTACATCAAGCATACAATTTATCAATTCATGCAGTACAATCTCATCTCTTCTTGGATCGAGTAACGGAGCATCTTACGTGCCAACAAGTTACGTCAACCAAAGATCGCTACTTTTTCTATCAATTTCTGTCAGTGCTGAACTCGCATCGCGCCGTAGTCATTGGTTCTAAGGCATTGGCTCTATTGTTGGAGGAGTTGATCAAAGTGGAGGAGGAACACGCAAAGGAAAACGAAACCCAAGGAAAAGGCAAATTGGATGAAATCGAATATCCAATTCGAACGGAACAACATTTGGCAGGTCTTATTGAAATTATTGTGACACGATCGCTGGATATTGATTCAGTTCTCCCTACGTCGACGTCGGTCTCCGGAAAAAATATTGAGAACTCCGACCAAGTCGACGGAATCATACTCCGAACGATTGAGTTGTTGATAAAATCAAAATATTTATTTCATCAATACGCTGACTTAGTATACCCACTATTACTTAGAGGCGTTCAAATATTCTATCTTCATTCGAAAACTTCCGCTTCCCATCCGTATTCTAATCGACATCCAACTAATCAACTCTCAAATCTGACTCTACCTGAATTGACGTCCCTAATCGCTAAATTTGACCCGACCACCTCAGTTTCGTTACTCTTCACGACGTTTGCTACCTCCAAAAACATATTTAATCTGTCTAAACTACTTGCTGAGGTTGGCCTCATTTATCATGCCGTCAGCATCACCGATGAATTGCTTTCAGAACACGAGACTTTTGAACCACTTCGAGGGTCCTCTCGAGCCCGGAGCTTCTTTGCAGAGGATGATGACGATGACAATGACTATGAATCTACCAACCGAACACGGAGAAACAGAGGAAGAAAGAGATTGGGGTCCGCAAGAAATAAAACTGACGAGAAAGGAACCGAAAGAATAAGAATGAGAAATGGAGTCACTACACGAATGCTAGAAGAATTCAGAGACTATTGTGAGGCTGAAATCGAATTATACGAAGACGCAGGCGCCGATGGCGATAGTGATGCTGCAAAGGGTTACTGGTATGTTTTCTCAATCTCACGTCATTCCGTTTTGAACATGGTATTATAATGATCTGATTTGCGATTTGTTCTTGTTCTCTTCCTCCCTTTTTCTTCTACTACAGGAAATACGAACCGATTCTCGACATCTACGTAGAAGCAACTCCGCCCAAAGTTGAGAAAATTTGGATGATTAAAAGAGATATTCCCTCGCCGTGTCTATCTGCTGGTCCCTCCGATGCCTTATTACCATCATGTTCCCCAACCTCAACGCCGCACGCGAACATTCAATATTCAGCACGGAGCGACCAGCAATCCCAATTTACTTATGGTAGCGTAAATGAGTTCAAATATATTGAAAGCCCGTTGGTTGTCAGACAGAAGAACGAGAAGATTCAGGATCAACCAGATATTTCATGGAACATGGGTGTGGGTGAGCAGCAGGATTCAGCGCTCAGGGCAAATTTTAAGGAGACTAGCAGCAGTGATAAGGTTGCGAACCCCGTCAGTACTTGCAGTGATGAGGTGTTACGGCCGTCACGTCATTCATGTCGGTCATTCAGCAATTCGGATTCTGAGCCTCTCCCGTCACCGTCGCCTCTCATCAATTCCCGTGATCATCGAGACCGTAGCGCGACCAGCCAGGGTTCGTCATCCTCCTCATTTGCGAGTGGTCGATCGTCATATCATTCTCTCTTTGAAAATGATAACAATCATCAGCAGACACCTCTGCAGCGACCACGTTCCCAACCGAAATTCGATGAAACCGGAGTTTTCAAAGTACCAACACTGCCTTCCTTTGGTAAAGCCTCCGTGGACAGACCACATACAAATAATAGTCTTGGTTTTTTTACACCCGACCGACATTCTTCAACTGGTTTAAGTCAGAGAAAGACCGAGATCGAGCACCCAAAACTGATGAATGGATTGCTAGGGGAATTCATGTCTCCAGATAACCGAATTCAAGCCGGCCAAAAGAATCAAAACCGCAAGGGGAGAACAGGTGTTTCCTCCAAACCGCACGCAACAGAGCGTACTGTCTCCATGCCGCCTTCACCGTATCGCCGGACAACGACTGATTCCAGTATTCATGTGTCGATTGACACAAATGATAATACCGACAACGAGGATTGTACATTGACGGCGAAATTGGAAAGTAATGGAGGTATGAGAAAGCGGAAACGAATCATTGAATCAGACAGTGAATCCGACTTTGCAACAAACAACAAAGAGAATGAGCGGTCCTACCGACGTCGGGCTGTCATACAAACCCGAAGTCAGCCTGCGCGTAATGGGAAGGGTAAAAAGGAATGCAGCATGAAAGCGCAAAAGGATAATATAAGTGGTCGAGAAAGGAGAAAAAGCAAACGATTACGGGGGACCGCCGACACCCGCAGATCAACCAAGTCGCCACCTCCCAAAGGCGGGGTGGTAACGAGTGATGTTGTTTCTTCAGCGTCTGATTCTCATACTGATTCCGATTCGGACAATTCGAAATTTGAAATGTCAACGGATACCCAAATCGACGAGCTGACGACACTCATGCAGGATTCTATTGAGTCAGTACCCTCGTACCATTCTATAACTCGAGCGTCGAACTATGATGATCCAAGTTCAGAGGATGACGATGTAGAGGGTGAAGAGCAGGATTCCGAAACATCAGACATTGAAGCAAGTGATGTCGACGATTCAAACGATTCATCCAGTTCGTCGGGTTCTGCATCGGAATCAAATTCGAATTCAGATTTCGAGTCTGACAATGACAATTCCTCCAGAGCGATCAATAAGAATCGTCGCAAAGTGAGATCGAATAAAAGATACATATCGTCTCGTTCGAGGAAAAGAAGAACGGCGATCAAAAAGAACACGAAAAAAGAAAGTGACCGCGACGAAGAAGTAATGACGCTAAGCTATGGGTCAATGCAGATTCAAATCGGAAAGCCACTGCCGAAAACGACTGTGCCTGATGAATTATGGGGATAATACGTGTTGGGGAATGTGAGAGATTCTTTATGTTGAACAGTTGAACCACTAAATTTTGTATAATAACGCTCACCGGACCGCTGGTCGCCCAACTATATTGTATGAACGTTCTTTCTATTTATTTTTCAAGGCCGCCTCACTTTTTTCGTGATTTTGTACTGATATGTAATTTTGTATATAAATGAATGGCGTTTTCTCTGACACGCTTCTTTTCTTGTATGGTAAATCTAAATATTCTTGGCCACCGTAATCAATGCCACCGCATCTAATAAAATTGGTTCATTTTCACTTTCCACGCCAAACACTCCTTTTAATTTCCCCATCATTGCTTTCTTTTCGTCAACAGTGAGTTGTCCAAATACTTTGGCAAAAGGCGGGCTCGTTTCGAGCATGAACATCCAAAATTCATTCATATCCCCAAATACCATTGTGGTTGTAGATTTGAAAGTTTTAATGTACTTTAAATCACCGCCGTAAAGTTCGAACTGGGTCTTTATTTTATCAGCGTCGGTAAAATCCATGACGGACGGTGGCGGCGTTGTTGGCGTTGTTGGTAGTTTTTGAGGAATAGGTGGACGAAGACGGTCGGGGAGTAGTGTCATGACGTGGCCTACGATATCTAATAATACTTTTGGTCCGGCCTGTGAAGATTCGTTTGTAGGTTTTGGTGAAGCGCCGGTCCAGGAGGTAAAAATCAGGTAACCGTTTTGCTTTAAGACACGGGAAATAGATTCAAATGTTGATTTGCGATCTGGGAACATGAATATACCAAAAATAGAGTAGATAATGTCCATAGAGTTTGGATTCACTAAAGGAAGAGTTTGACCGTCTTGGACTTGTGTCGTGATTTTTAGATTCTTGGGGCCAGAATTTGAATTTGCCTTGATATAATCATTCACGAGGTCCACCATCCCGGACGAGTAATCAGTGGCTATAAGATCCATGTTGAGTGATTCAAGAACAGCGGGACGATCTCGTTGGAGCTGGAATAGAGCTCTTTCGAGGGCACCTGAACCGCATGCGATGTCTAATGCGGATACCCGGGTTGAAGGGGACGAGAGTGAAGAAAGATAATGCTTTGAAAGGAGAAAACTGTCTATAGCGAATTTTCGGGTGGTCGTTTCTACTCTAGAATGGTAAGATGAGGCAAACTCGGACCAGTCGTCGCTTGTTATTTGCATCGTTTCGTTGAAATGTTCTCTAGACGGTGATGAGATTGTGGAATGAGTATTTATACTCGACGTTTCGTTTTTTTCGTGTACACAACAAAGATGGTGCTCCTGTCTTTCGGTTCCCCTTTAAAAGCAATATTTGTGTGGGGCGAATACAATTGTCTATTGTTATTATTATTTTCAGCGGAATTACGGAGGAGAGCGATTGACCTGATTTAACACGCCCATCTCCGCCCGAATCAATTCGGACCAAATTCGCGTTCCATTGTTAAATAGAAAACGTGACTGTTTCTATGGCAACTTGACTTAAAATAACGAGTACAGGTTTCGTACATGAAATCTTTGTTATTATTCATATCTATACAATACTGCACGCAAATACAGAATGGGTAAATCAGCAAAGTTTTACAAGAAACCGTCGAAACAGCAACGACAGTTATCTAAGCTTAACTCTGTCAATGTTGAAGCATCGGGTTCCAAAGTCGGCAAGAAATCCGGTCCCGCCAATGCTACAAAAGCATCGACTGCATCGGCACAGACAAAGTCCATATTGAAGAAGGTGATTCAGAGCGATGTGAAGGAATTGAAGACGGAAAAGAAAGACTATGTGGATCTATTGTATGGCAAGAAAACGTTCAAGGATGCTTCAAAAAAGTGAACTGTCAAAGGCTACTCTTCGAAGTCGAATGGCGATTATGATATCCAACAATAATTCTCAACATCAAGAGTGTGACCTCTATTGTCGACCACTTTTTTTAATCTCACCGCTGATCGCATTAGCGAGTCGGTCCCGCCCGATTCAACCCGCAGTCGCTTGTTCAGTCCTACCGTTGCAATTCACGGAAGAACATACTTTCTGCTTTGTATATACTTGACATGAACGATCTTGGAATATACATTTATTATACTGAGGTTTGAAATATAGATAGCAAGAATCAAATCAATGGCAACTTTTGTAGATATACTCATCACACTCATCACATCCCCTTGAATAAAACACTCCTCATTACTGTTTGATGAATTGCATCACGCCGCAGTCCGTAAGCATGCTTCGACTTTGATTGTAATTTTTAGGATCGACAGAATTGGGGAATTGTTTCCAATTTGATTGAGTCACTGAATTCGATAACGTGATTTTTTGGCGGCGCGTTTGTGAGTTTAGCAACCGATCTTGCTGAGAAATTTGTGCTAATTGAGATTGTGTCCCGGGATGCACAGGGATGCCCGCCCTCTCTTATTCATCAGCGATTATTATTAATTGTTGATGCTGTTGTGGTTGGTGAGTGAGTGAGTCACTCCGCCTAGTGAGGCAGTGCTGTACCGTGTAGCTAATAGCCCTTTGGCTGCCGCAAAAGCCATTCCTTTTTACATGACTACAGCTTACAATCCATTCACCCTTTCGAAACGTGGTGTCGGTGGTGCAACAATCTGCGACAATCACATACACTGAATACATACAATCTATATACAATCCATAATAGGTACTGAATACAAATTCCCTCTCTCAGCTGTTTCCCACTGTCCCACGATTGTTCACTGGTTCACGCGTTCACTGTTCCCGTTCCCCCGTGACAGCGTGACGGGTAAACATAAACATTCGCCGTATAAATACCGCTCCTCCTTCCCTCGCTCCCTCCCATCACATTTGAATTTGAATTTCATTCCTTCCCTCAAAGTAATTTAATCTCTCATCCAACACCCATGACTGCCCAAAAGTACAAAGTTGGTGAGTGTCTTTCTACTCTTAGTCCTGACAACAATGTTGTCGAAGGCCCCGCTCTCGTCTAGTCACGGTCCCCCCCGCCTTGCTTGTTTGGGCCCTTTTTTTTTTTTTGTTGGCAGTATGTGAACTTTGCAGCAACAGTACTAACCGGGTTTGCATCCTCTATCAATAGCCGACATCACACTTGCCGATTTCGGTCGCAAGGAAATCGAACTTGCCGAAAATGAAATGCCTGGCTTGATGGCCCTCCGTCAAAAGTACGGCCCCACCAAACCCCTCAAGGGCGCCCGTATCGCTGGTTGTCTGCACATGACCATCCAAACCGCTGTCCTCATCGAAACCCTCACCGCTCTCGGTGCCGAAGTCACTTGGTCATCTTGCAACATTTTCTCCACCCAAGATCACGCCGCCGCTGCCATCGCCAAAACTGGCGTCCCAGTTTTCGCATGGAAGGGGGAAACCGACGAAGAATACGAATGGTGCATTGAACAAACTTTGAACGCTTTCGAAGGTGGCAAGCACTTGAATATGATTTTGGATGACGGTGGTGACTTGACCAACATGGTTCACGATAAATTCCCTCATCTCATGAAAGGTATGTTTAATTCAGCCTCTAACTGTCGCGTATCGCATTTTCCCTCTGCTTTTGACTATGTTGGCTAATCGGATACCATTTATCTTTTCTGCATTCCGTACACAGATATTGTCGGTCTTTCCGAAGAAACCACCACTGGTGTCCACAATCTCTACAAAATGTTCAAGGCCGGTAAACTTAAGGTTCCCGCCATCAACGTCAACGACTCTGTCACAAAGTCCAAATTCGATAACCTCTACGGTTGCCGTGAATCCTTGATTGACGGCATCAAGAGAGCCACCGATGTCATGATTGCCGGTAAAGTTGCCATCGTCGCCGGATATGGTGATGTCGGTAAAGGTTGTGCTTTCGCTTTGAGAGGTATGGGTGCCCGTGTCATCGTCACCGAAGTCGATCCCATCAATGCCCTCCAAGCCTCCATGGAAGGTTTCCAAGTCACCACCATGGAAGAAGCCTGCCCTCACGCCAACATTTTTGTGACCACCACCGGTTGCCGTGATATCATTGTTCAAAAGCATTTCGAAGCCATGAAAGATGATGCTATCGTCTGCAAGTAAGTAGAAGTAAAATGATAACAACTTTTTTATTTGACGTGTATCTAACTCTCAACTTTGTCGTTCCTTTCCGCTTACAGCATTGGTCATTTCGATATTGAAATCGACGTTGCATGGCTCAAGAAGAACGCTGTTCAACATGTGAACATCAAACCCCAGGTCGATCGCTACAAGCTTGCCAGCGGCCGTCACATTATCCTTCTCGCCGAAGGTCGTCTCGTCAACTTGGGTTGTGCTACCGGTCACCCTTCATTTGTCATGAGTAACTCTTTCACCAACCAAGTTTTGGCCCAAATCGCTTTGTGGACTGAACAAGGAAAATGGTCCCTTGGTGTCCATGTCTTGCCAAAGAAGGTTTGTTTCATTGTGTCTCTGTTGATTCATAATTTGATATGTCAGAGATCTAATTGCTCCCTTATCATAGCTTGACGAAGAAGTTGCTCGTGCCCATCTCGACAAACTCGATGTTAAATTGACTAAACTCACTCCCAAACAATCCGAATACCTTGAAATTCCCCCCGAAGGTCCCTTCAAACCCGAACACGTATGTTGAATACCCCATTCTTAATCACTATAGTCATCACGTATTAACCCTGTCTTTTTTAACTTTTCACAGTACCGTTACTAGACTGCCCTTTACCACCCTAATATTAAACACTGTTTTTGGAGATTTCTATTGTATACTATATAACGTATTGTATTCAATAATGGAATTGAATTCATTGTAATTATCATCATAAAAACTGATGATGGTGAAATAGAGGATTCCTATTTTATGTAGCTTCATCAAACTTCTCCACATATTGACACATCATCTGTGAACTATTTACTTTAAGCCGGTTTTTTACATTCTATGCAATTTGAACAATGTCAATGTAATTGAACTGCCCACACGAAACCGCAAATGTCAAATTTCTATCCGTCACAGCGTGCGTCATGTAAGGCGTAATGAACTCATTTTCATTTAAATAGACTAAACTGGATCCCATATGTCTCGGAATATCCTCGCCTTGGAAATGCCTTCTCCCGGATAATATAATCCTCTCGCTAGTCAACGCATTGTACTGACACACATCCGTCTCGGTGACTACTCCCTTCACTATGAACAAATCCACATAAGAATTAGCCAACATGTTTGCTTGTTCGAATTGCACTTGCGAGCTAACTTGGTAGATCCCCTTCTTTGGTGCTCTGAATTTCCAAGTATCGGAACCAGTTTGTACGGCGTTATGCGTATCAATGATTTTTGCGTCAAAGTTGATCACATGCGGCACCCAGGCCGTTTTTTCAGCGTTGATGGAAACAACGTATCTTGCCACAACGGGATTCACAGCCGACATGATATCGAATGTTGATTTGTTTGGTGAAGTACCAGTTTCAATGATCGCACCGTTGGTCGTGGTGATGTTGAGTCGACCGTCTGGGGTTGTCCCCAATTTTTGAGCGGTCCTGGTTTCAGTTGAATATTTTGAGTCAGGTGAATTATGGACTAGGATAAACTAGAATTGTAACGGATACAAACGAAACGCATATTATCAGCATAAACAGTTGAATCAAGAGGTAACAAGACATTTTTTATCAATGCGGTTTTGACCATGTTGGAAATGGTATCACGTCTGCAGAGTTGATTTGTGTCTCGGTTAAATTGTATAGAAAATCGGGTTAGAGTGTTGAACATGTTGGTAGTTTCGTCGAAATGAATGACATGTTTGAGAACACTCAAACGATAGAAAAGACTGACCATTGAATGGATTTTAAAGCACGACACGCCTAGAATCAAGAGAATCAAAAATTTGTTGCGGGCTAATGATGTTATGACGCCTGAATCATCTTTAATATACAATTTCATTAAATATTGGAAGTATAGCTGGGTTACTGGCTGCCAAAAGAGATCAGTAGAAAGTGACACTAGATAACAGTGCAGATTTTAAACAAATTCGGCAATATGTCTATGGCGCGTGCGGGGGACGATTTGGGTATACCAAAGAAATTGGTATCATGCACACAACTTGCACATATGTTCAAAATTTTAATTACTGTATCCATAGTTCTAGACTCTGCGAAATTAGTTTTTTTTTTTTTTTGTTTTTTTATTATCTCGAAATTTGTGGGCTTTTCGGCAGCTCCATTTGCAGTGACAGTCGTGCCACACTTAAAATTGGCTCAAGAACTGAAATTCTTATTTTTCTTCCGACTTTCAAATTTGTAGGAATCATGTGAGTGTAATTTAAAGATCTGATTTCTATTAGTCTTGAGAACCAATATATTCTCTGAATGCAATTTATCAAGTAAATGGAGCATTAAAGTCTCCCTATAAAAAGTGACGATATAATGACTGGTTAAAAACTGGTTTCAAAGTTGGAGAAACTGGAAAAAAATGGAGAAGTAGATATTTTGCCTGTCAAAACAGTATAAACCTAAGAGACATTTCTTTGATCCAGCACTTAATTGCAATCGGGCAAGTTATATAAATCAGCCATACATGACTTTTTATTACACTGCTGCTTCACCCAGTTTGCTACATTTTGGTCCACTTGACTTTGGTTAGGGAGTTTGGGGTCTCAGGAGATTTATCGATATTCTTGAAAGCAATCAATAGATAATAATAAAATCAATGATTAGGACCATTGATCATAAAAAAGTTGTGCAGGATGAAAGTCACGTGGATTAAGTTTTGGCTTTTCAACATTCTTCGTCCTGGCTTTGACTCTGCCATCTTCAAATCCACCATTCGGTCGATTCGTTCTTTTTGACAAAGATGCACAATATCGTCGTCATCGGAGGATCATCGCATCCTGTTCTCACACAGGCCATTTGTGCCCGTCTGGGTGTGCCGCCGGGTAACGTCAAACACTCGAAATTCTCCAACCAGGAAACAAATGTCGAGATTATCCAGTCTGTCAGAGATATGGATGTTTACATCATTCAAAGCGGGTGCGGGAAAGTGAACGATAACTTAATGGAGTTATTGATTATGATTAGTGCATGCAAAATAGCGAGTGCAAAGAAAGTACGCTTGTCCAACCAACTGTTTTTTTTCTCAACTTGAACTCAATCATACCGAGATACCGATGGATTTCTTAATAGAGATTTGATTTATATTTAGTAATTAAACAGTACTCATGATTCCTTCATCTAGGTGACAGCTGTGATTCCTTGCTTTCCGTACGCCCGTCAACCAGACGCACCCTACAAACGTAACGGTATGCCGATAAACAGGCTCAATCAAGATGCGTGTACGAAACTCGAACGGATCTCATCAACCTCGCCTGAACGTGGTCGTTCAGTGAATAGCGAGGGTGGTAGAACGTCAAGGGATGTGAGTCCAACGAAGAAAGTGATTGGAAGTTATAGTGGGAAATCGGAAGAAGGAACTGAAAACGTTGAAATTGGTGTTGGAAATGGCGGTTACAAATTGTGGGTGGCAAAACCAGGGACCCTTATCGCAAATATGTTGAGTGCTGCTGGTACGGTTTTCTTCAATTCTGCCCATTCTTTTCGTTTCTAATTCTGACGACGAATCACGCGATGGCTTCTTTGCTCGACTTTTGTGTTAACTTTTTACAGGAGCTGATCATATCATTACGATGGATCTACATCACCCGCAATTTCAAGGATTTTTCGATGTCCCGGTTGACAACCTGTTAGGGCATCCATTGATGGTTAAATATATAACAGAAAAAATAAAAGATTGGAAAGACGCGGTTATTGTCAGTCCGGATGCCGGTGGCGCGAAACGGTAAATACATCATTCACCCATCACATCAGTTTTGTTTTGGCCGTTTACTAATGACTCATCTGGCATTTCTTTTAGAGCGACAGCTATAGCGGATGTGTTAGGAATGGAATTTGCTTTGATCCATAAGGAGCGCCGGCCAAGTCCAACGTCAATGGGATCAAATTCGCATAATACATCTCCATCCAAATCAAATCAGCCGAACGGGACTACGGTTGGTGCTGATCCGACTCTTACGCTCGTCGGAGATGTGCGCAACCGCCCTTGTATTCTTGTTGACGATTTAGCAGACACATCCACAACCATCACTCGGGCTGCTCGACTTCTTACTGCGTCCGGCGCCACTAAAATATATGCCATTATTACCCATGGTATTCTTTCTGCAGATGCAGTTGAGCGTATCATTGATTCTGGAATCGATGAAGTAGTGGTGAGCAATACAGTGCCGCAAGAAGATCATGTACAGAGAGGAAAAGGCAAAGTGAAAGTTTTTGATGTGGCTCCTATTTTTGCGGAGGCAATCAGAAGGATACATAATGGTGAAAGTGTCAGCTTTCTATTTGACGTTGTACCAATTAGTTAAATGGCTTAATGCGGAGTTGATTTGCATTCTAGCGTCGTGTACATGGTCGAATGAAATGTGTGAATGATAATGAAACGATTTGGTTCGTTCACGAGAGGAACGATTTCGCAAAATAAATAATTGTGACAAACTCCTCCTTTTATATTGGAATCCGCGTATGAACGTTTGAGCAATCAAAGTTTGCTTTTGCGTTCAATCAGCACCACTAACATTTCACTTTCGAATTTAAATGTTCATGATTATTAGTATTAGTGAGGTCACTAGTTGACGTAGGTTCCCCCAGCCTAATCTAAGGGAGCTCTATATTATCTTGCCTTCAAACCCAAATAAAACATTCGTAACATTCAAACCAATCTTTTCTATCACATAACCCCCCTCTAATACGAATAATGTCTTTTTATTCAACGTTGCTGTCAGTCTGCCAATTTTAGTATAACAATCAGAAGTGAGGAAGAAACCACCTATCAATCAATATAGATTAGCCATTCAGACCATGTATTGAAACGTAAAGAGGCAGAACTAGGTTTCGGAACAAAAAACGAAGTTAAATAGTTTATATTGCATACCCAAAACGTCTCCATTGAACGTATCAACTCCTAACGACACCACGACCACGTTCGGATCAAACCGTTTAACAGCTTCTATTGCAACGCCTAAAGCTTCCAGGTATTCGGCGTCATTGGTTCCGAGCGGTAACGGGATATTTAAATTATGATCTTTTCCGGCCGCTTCTCCAATCTCGGTTGAACGGCCGCTGTAGTACGGGTACTGATTTTCACCGTGGAGAGATACGTAAAATACCGAAGACGAGTCGTAGAATATCTGCTGTGTTCCGTTCCCATGGTGAAAATCTGGAGGGGAAGAGAAATGTAGTCAGTTCATCCATCGTTATTTGATGCAATCGGATATGGTTTCTAGTCTCATGGAAACAGTAATCACGAAGTAGGCAACCAGTCAACAATCAATGCTGCCACCCGATACAGACCTACGTCAATGATAGCTATCCGTGAAAGACTCTCATTAACTGACGATGATTGTAGCTTGTTCAACAGGTATTTTGTTGCAATCGCAGCGTTATTCAGATAACAGTATCCACCGGCTAAGTCAGGATAACAGTGGTGACTGAATGAGATCATATGACCAACAAAGTTGAGAATTGAGTATGGAAGATCCTTGAGCATCTTTTCTTCATTTTTGAGTTAACACACATACCCCGGTGGTCTGCATAATGCGAAAACACTTTGCTCATTCTCCTCGAGCAACAACTTGGCGCCAGTGACAGCAACTTGTGCGCTCCAATAAATAGCTTCCCAGCTATCTTTTGAAATCGATGCAGATAAGTCGTAAGCATAATACCCTGGTAATCCAAAAATATCGACCGGTTTCTCATCTAAACTGTGGCAAGCGGTTTCATCGACTTCGTTTTTCGTTCCCTTCTTTGAGCCTTTGATTGAATACAGAGCCATTTTAGCATGAGGGAATGTTTCCGGAATGACAGCCTCAGGGTTTCCACCAGACTCGACCCATTGGTTGTAAATCGTTTTCAAGTAAACGACATAATCTTTTGTGTGAACGGCTAGAATTGGATCTAAACCAAAATCGGATGGAGAAAGAATTGGGCCCAGATTTCGAGACTTGATGGCATCGACAATATTGATTATTCGCTGTGGACATTCATATGCTGATTCAATGACTTTACCGAATAATATCTACATACACGAAATGTAAAACCCGCCTGATCAGAACCAATGACTACAGAACCAATTGCTGAAAGAATAAGGGAATATCTATTATCTATACCTCGGAAGTAATGTGCAAAAGAGACTTTTCAGAATAAACAGTCTTCATTGCAAGTTTTGAAATAGTTCGATACTATACACAATGTCGCTGTGGAATATTCATTCCGTGAAAAGATAAAACCAAATCGCGAAAGGTTGCAGTGCAAAGTTTACAGACCTACAGACAATAGGTTTTAATTCATACACGATGATATACATTCCATATTAAAACAAATGGCCAAACTTATTATTTTGAGGTTATTGTTTTAGCATTATTATTTTGGGGTGAAAACCTAGGGTTCCCTGCAAGCATTCATACACTACATAAGTTGCACTCCTACAGATATGTTGGCCGCGCCGGCAATGATAATGTACCCGGAAAAACCCAACACATCAATCCGGAAAACCTACGTATTTTCTTATATCTACAATAACCGCGAACATGGTTTTTCGTTAAAGCTACGAACAGGGTACTTCGATAAAGCTGATGGAGAAGTAACGGTTAGTTGGTCGTAACACAGAAATGACGGTGGTAACCGCTTACCTATACATCTACATATTGCCTGAGGGTATAAGGAATAAATTAGGTATTGCTCGCCGTTGCGATTGACACGGATTCAGTTTAGGATTCGGGGTGATCAATTATAAGTAAATTCTTCGTAAATCGCAGGCTCCAGTTACATTTGTGCAACTAGGACAAAGTTTCTTGCAAGCTAAGCTTTGAAGCCAGCAATCTTCACAATAAACGTGCCAACACAAGATTGATGTGACCGGATTTGAGTATGGTGAAAAGCATATTTGGCAATTATGAGATGAAGTTGACGAACGCTCCTAGATTGTGTCCGATATTGTTAGTTCTTCCGACATAAAATAATGAAGGGATACCAACGCCACAAACCAGTTCCTTTATTCGCTCTTTTAGGGCCGAAACTGTCCAATCTGGCTTTTCTGATTTGTCCACATTTGTGCCGGGTGTTTCAATGTCGACGAAAAAATCACTTTTTAGGGGTGAGCTTGCATCGTCGACTACAATTTCGCCCTCGTCATCGATCCCGGCAATCAATTCTCTCAATCCATTTCCTGTCTGATCAAATTTGAGGATATCCTTTTCGGAAAACTGGTTTTCCCCAAAAGTCGGTTTCAATGTGGTCTCTTCGTCGCCATCAATGTCGATATCAAGTTCAATGTCAGAGTCAGCAGCCAAAGATGGATTGGACGACAAATGACCCGTCGATGAATTGGCACTTGGATTAGATGTAAGGGCAAGCAACGCCGAGGAATCAAGTTCGTCGTATTGGTGGGAAGTGTACAAATGGGTATTAGGAGAAGAGGTTGAATTGATGATTGATTCAATAGATTCGTTCTGGCGGGGGAGCCGAATAATCAACTGAAATTCCATACACACAATCAATATTAACACTAATCAAAGGACGGAACAAGATGCCTCCATACCCTTTCTGTGTCGACCAATTGTCCATCGCTGTTACTTGTCTGATTTACAGTCCCATAAGTAGAATGCGTGGCAACAGACCGTTCTCTGCTTTCTAAACATGCGTCTATATGATTGTTCATTTCAAAACCGTCGCCGTAGATGGTTTCACCGCACACGAAACAATTCATGGAACTCATACCATGAGTAAAGCTGGAGTTCGATGAACGGGACATGGCTTTAAAGTCAAGAGTACCCAGATTGGTTTAAATCAAAAGAGATGGACGTCAATATCAGAAATCAGAAGTCGTAACTTTGTCCGTGGGTCCAAAGGTCCGATATAACAAAAGTAAACGAATTTCAAGAGTAGAGTGATGAGGTCAAGCACAATACCTTTCTTAGTTCCTCTACTTTTTCTGGCATTCTTAGTCTTTAGTAGTACACTTCTAACATTGCCAATAACGTCTACTGCCGCTCGCTGTCCAAGTCCTCTTTTTGGTTTGTCAGAGCTCATACTTTTCAAACTGGCAGCCCTTCTCTTCTTCGTTGGCATGTAACTTTCATCGGTATAAGCCAGCAAAATTGATTTGCTGGGATCATCCAGTCTCAATTCTTCTAATTCTTCGGCGTAATGACGATCGAATTCGGACGATGACAGTGGGAGCTCGCAAATAGGACACAGGGTCTGGGGCTGCAGCGACTTTGTTCTGGCTTTTGATTTTCCGTTACTCGTCCGCTTACTCGGCTGCTGGATGGAAATATCTGCAGACGACGAGGGGATGGCCGGCATTTCGGCCGATGTGGAGGAGGAATGTCGTCTGGCTGTGGGCATATTGTCGGAGATAATTGAGCAGTTGGATATAGCTGAATTCGAAGGATGGCTGACTGGAGGGATGGACATCATATGTGTATGTGTATTCAATAGGAGTGCATGTCTGTATCTTTGCTGCTCAAAACGGCGCTCTAATGATGTATTTCGATGGATGCATAAATGCTGTATCATGGCTGCTCAACTGAAGAGGAACTCCGACTCAAATTTGCACGTGCTGGCGACCGCTCAATTGATCACATACATCTGCTCAGGAATTATCACAAAGTGATATTTACATTAAATAGAGATGGAATTAATGCTTCATGGCACGGTAGATTATTTTCAATGTCCCTAGATGATGCTTTGTTGAATGGCCAGATTAGTCGGGATCAAGAACAGACAAAAAGTATCAGGTTCTGCCGAGTTATCATAAATTGTAAAGGGAGAAATGAATTTCATATTTTTCACAACCATAGGCACTTCACCGTCACATCACACCTACACAATCACATCATATCTACCTATTATACTACATATAATATCGACATTAAAAACCCGTTGTTTCGAATATTTTGAAATCAAGTAGGAAGGGTAGGGAAATGCATAGGCGTGAAACAATATGAAACGGATTCTTTTGGATATTTAGAATTTGGTGAATTGTTTGGATCCCTTTTGGCCTTTCTTGGTGACCTTGAGGACGTTGAAACGAACGGTCTTGGAGAGAGGTCTAGATAATACGTCACAGATATTTGCAAGTCAGTAAAAAAAGACGCATCATAGACAAACTAAAACTAAAGCAGACTCTACCTGCACTGGCCGATGGTGACAATGTCGCCAAGATTAACTCCGACGAAAGCAGGGGACAAGTGAGCAGCGACGTTCTTGTGTCTCTTTTCATATCTGTTGTATTTGGGGACATAGTGCAAATATTCTCTTCTGACGATGATGGTTCTCTTCATTTTGTTGGAGACGACAACGCCAGACAAGATACGGCCACGGATGGAAACGTTTCCAGTGAAGGGGCATTTCTTGTCAATGTAATGACCTTCAACGGCTTCCTTGGGGGTTTTGAATCCAAGACCGACATCACGATACCAGCGGAGGGCCTTACCCTTCTTTGCTGATTTAGCGTTAAGGAAGATGTGTTGTTTAAGGAAAGCACGTTCGGTCTGTTGAGGTGTTTTAAGACGAGCAAAAGAACAAGAGAAGGCGACACAAAAATTTTTTCAGTCAGTACATCTTCCAAAATATTCGAATCAATCACATTCATCAACTCCAAAAATCTGTTTCGGGCGAATATGACATTCATCTCTATCAGATGTGACGTTTCGTACTTTCTCAATCAAGTAGTCTACAACGGCTCTACAGCGAAAAAAAAATCCCAGGACAGCAGTTACAGAATAGTGATAAAAAACAAACCTGATGTTCCATTGTGATGAGATTCCGGCCAAAATATGATTTGCTCTACGAATCAGAAAGGAAAGAAAAAAGTTGAACATTGAGAGTAAAAAAAGTGGGCCGTTTCCTTGGCGACGGTCACGTGTTGAATTGGGACTTCAAATCTGGAGAAGTCAACAGATTGAGAGTAGTATTAGACATCCGTGCAAATATCTGGTATATAGACCGACAACAGCTGCAATATATTATCTGCTTCTGTTCTTGTCTAGACTTATAACGTCGATGGGTGTAGATGTAGTTGCTACTGAATGTTTTATTCAAATGTTTCGGGCGATAAGATGGACATGGAATTTTATCAAATCCATATCTTTGTAAATGCTGCTTGGTATCAGCATATATTCATTTCTCTTTAAATAAAGCCATTTGTCGCAATTGTATCAACTATTTCGGGTCAAATTATCATGAAGTCACGTGACTTCCTTTTCCCATGATCTTCGCGTTCCCTCTCTGTCGCTGCAATTCGAATCTCATCACAATCTATGTAGGAACACAGAACTACATCGTCAAGAAAACCAATAGCAATCCACTATCCTTATTCTGAAAGCGGTTAGGATTCACGAATACTTTGTGCTTTCCCTTCGATGTGTTTTTCAGTCTGATTTGCTGTGCCGTCTTCAACTGTGTGGCACAACTACTGTGTCGTTGTTAACTTGACTTGTTTACTGTTTTCCCATGGCAGATAACATATTTAGCGTCAGTTATTGGTGTAGTAATGTGATATGCATACTAATGAATCATTGTCTACAACTGTCTAGTACGAACTCTTGTCGACAATGGCCGAAACAATCTACGATCTTTTCGACGAAATTCTAACTCTAATCTTTATGTACCTCGACCACGCAACACTGTTCAACTGTCTGACAGTCTCCAAATACTTTTATGAAAATGCTGTTCGAGCCTTGTGGCATACAATTGATTTCGATGCCTTGGGAACTGACTTTGCTACTACGGTCCGCCGAATTCACAGATGTGTCCACTATCCCTCGGATCGAAACTATCCTTTACTCGTTCGTAAGATCAGATGCTATGAAGCGATCTCCACGATTGCAAATTTCAGGGATTGTCAAAGTGACTTGGTCGACTTGTGTCTCAAATTTAAAAACTTGGAATATATTAGTATAATGCCCTGTTTTTCCGCTGGCAGCGAAGAAGTATTTGTTGACCCGCCAGAATTATCCATCGAATTAATTCATTCGTTTATTTCGCTTAGGCGTCTCAAACAGCTCAATATCTCTCATGTACTAAATCATACATTATTGAAATCTACATTGGATGAGCTCTATGATGGTGCTCAGTGTCAGGCGCTAAAGTCGGTAACCTTCAATGGATTGTTATTTCAAGACTTCGACGACGTCGGCTATTATAACCGCTTGTACGAGGTGTTCCCAAATGTCGAAAGCGTCCGGTTGGAAAGACCCTTGTACGCCGAAGAACGTCGTAACGTTGGTTTCGCTTTCTTGTACGTGTTGCAATATTCGTGGTGGAGAGTCATCACAGAATGGCCCAGCGTCCGCAAATTAATCATCACGGACGTAGACATTGGTCTTCATGAAGCTAATTTCTCAGGCCGCTCGATTCTTGGCAGTAATATCAGGAGTCTTGAGCTTTCTCACCTGAGGCTGCGAAGTGAGCAATTGGGACTTATTCTTTACTGTCTTCCCCAACTTTCTGACCTTACCGTAATCAGACTAAGTAGCACGTTTAAGGGCAGAATGCTTATCGGTATATCGTCAGTTGCAGCTAGACTAGAAGCATTACAGGTGATTGCATGCAAACTAGGGGATATAGTAGAAATCGCTCACCAACTGACCAAAGCTGAATCTCGAGTCAAGTCCCTCCGTCTGATCGATTGCCTTCGTTGTTCGGCAACAGCAAAATCGGTATTCCAAGCCCTCCAAAACCTCAGAGGTCTGCATACATTTGCGCTATCAGACATATATGTCTCGACGCAATCCTTGAAGCTCTTTCTTGATGCACTACCATCCATCTGTTCTCTCACTCTCATCAATTTGAATGCTCATTTCTCGAAGCCCGTGTTATCTCTTTTTCGTCGCAGCCATTATCTCTCCGAAGTAATTCTCTGTCATCCTAAAGAACCACTCGAAGAGTTATTTTATTCCTTCTTCCCAAAAAGATATCAAGAAACAGGACAGCTGCCCATTATAAAGGTTACAAGGGATGCGGTATCCAGGGAGCCGGATATCGTGAAATTCTATATTGATACTTACGCAGAAGTAGCAGGTCGAATTCAGTTTTTACCGGATTTTCCTTTGGTTGGGGTGGTAGAGAAGGCCAATTGCATGTTTACATTTGATTTCTGATATCTCGGACCGTGATGTTCCCCTCTTTCAATTCTATTTGGGTTCTTTGTTTGAATAACGTTTTATGTTGTTCTGTGTCACTCGTTTCGGTACCAATCGTGATGTTCTAATTTGTCTTTTCAATCAAATTATGTTGTGAGGTCATTGGTGCTGGAAATGTCACCGTTGAATTGTCTGTGCGTTTTTCGTCAATAAAGAATACAATTGTTTGTCGTACATCTTTGACACTAATCATCGCTATTGCTACCCATCTGAAGCAACTACCTTATCCTTAATCGGAGAATCCCAAATTCATGTAAATTGTATTGGACGTTAGAAGAATCAAGGACGTTACTACAGATATCATTGCTATATACAAACATTCTAGTATTCAACAAAATTGGATCATTTGATAGGTTATATATAACGGGTCAGAGGTCTACCTATTACCTAAGAACTACAATGCTTGACAAACATTTAATATATAAGTGTTAAATTGCACTAGGTGAAGCCTTTCACGTGGAATAATACAGTAATAAGAGATATAATGTTTAAAATGCTCCATGATGACATCCGGCCTTATAGTGTAGTTGGTCATCACATGGGACTTTGAATCCCAAGACCCCAGTTCGAATCTGGGTAGGGCCTTATCTTTTCTAGTCATCCAATTCCTTTACCAAGGAGCTTGCGTGGACTCACTTTAGTTTTTTTCTTCTTCTTTTCCATTATAAAATCTTAACACGGAAAAATGTCTCAAAGATAGCAAATTAACGCTTCTTCACTGATATAACAAGGGCGCAGTCACAGAACGCGGGTGCTGACTGCTGAATGCAGATTGCCGAACAGTTTGTGTAATTGATTGTTATTGTGTTGAATTTACATTTGCTCGTCGCATAAACAATGAACCATACTCAATATGGAGACTGTTTGGGTTGGATATATGATGGTTTTGGTTACTGCTTCTGGTCAAAACCTTGACAGAAACCTGGCGGCCTCTATATATGTTTGCCGCCGGCATCTGTTACCCGCCTCATTGAAAACTGTGCTACATATTTATGTATATGAGCAATGATTTAATGCAAAGATACGACAAAAAGCTCAAAATGATGTATACTTCATAACTTATTGTCCTGTTTGACTGAATCGTTGTACGTCCGTAAGAGTTACCAACAGAACAAGCGCACCCGTTACGCCGTGCCCTTTCTGTAGCGCTCACATGATCACATGCCAGTCTTTGAAATTGCTTTGCGTCTTTGCTATCTCTCAATGTATACTTGATCGATGTTGTGATAGTTTCCTTGAGTCCTTGAATTTGAATGGTTGAAAAGAAGTTAGCTGATACATAAAAGTCAAACGTCCAGACATGTCAATGGACGCGCAACCATTTCAGTGCAGTTCAGCTGTATGATTCCCTCAATTTCGAAATGACTCGCTCAGTAACCGCAATGCATAGTTAATACCAAGTTATACTCGATATCCGTCTCGCACATTCCGTATACCTTCTTGCTTTTCAAGCTGAACAAAGATGGCACAACCGATATCAGAGCGCATATATCATGGATCCCTTCAGGATTTTCTCCACTTACGGTTTCAATACGTCGAGTCTTTTATACAAGAAAGAAATCGTATGGGGATTACTTATTCTATCGGACGATACACCCACGAGGGCCAGTTAGTTGTATTGAAAATCATTGATCTAAACGGTTTGAATGAGATACCAAGAGCAGTGCAACAAGAAATAAACACGGTTAAGGCACTGTATGAGCTGAATCATCCTAGTATAGTCAAGGTAAGATTAATATAGATAAGAATCTGAGTGTTTATGCAGATATCTGGACATTAACTGTAATCACTCCCGCCCATTGTGTTTGCTTCCGAACGTAGTATAACGAGATTGTTTACATCACTGACAACTCTGCATTGCATACTACGCATTTGATTATCAGTATGAAATCTTATGCAGAAGGTACCCATTATATGATGTAGCTTGACCACCGACAACTTATGACTTATTAGGTTAGGTTAGGTTAGGTTAGGTTTAGGTTAGGTTAGGGGAATTAAACCAATTTTATTGTCCTTGAAAAAGGTACATCGATGTGTCTCAACCACCCTAGGGA